>JAJJWW010017905.1:0-278899 GCA_023531295.1 Papaver armeniacum | reverse complement strand
GAACAGAGCTTCAAGAGACACCCGCCGAACAATCATGATAATCGAGAAAGAAGGCGGAACAAAACCGCAATAATGGTAATATCAATGAAGAATATGATAGAGTACAAAGGAGAGCCGGAAAAGCGGAAAAGAGAGTTGAGGAGGAATGAACAAAATCGCAGAAAGAAAATGAGGAGTATAATCACGTGCGAATTCATGAAAGGAATGAAGACGAGATCGGCAGTGGGAAAGACGAGAAGAAGATGATGAAATACGAAAATCAAAAATTTCAGAGTATGAACGTAGAAGAAGAGCACAAATTAAAAGACCAATGGATTCAAATTCGGTGTAAATGAACAAATTTTGAGAGAGCTAGCGGAAATGAGAGGAATGTTAAATAATAAAAGAGAAGGAGGTAGAGACGATCGGATGAAGCCATACAAGAAGTGCGAAAACTCCATTTACATAAGAAGTACAATTAGGAGGAATACCACCAAAGTGCAACTTACCCGCATTAACCAAAGATTTTTGATGGAACAACTTGTGCAAGACAACACATCAAAGCTTATGTGAGATGTATGCTACAATGAGAAAACCATGATGTCAGACAGGCAAATATTTTGCATCAAGTTTAACAAGAGAGGCCTTAAAGTGGTTTGAAGGTTTGCCAAAGAATACTATAAACATCTTTCAATCATTTGCAAGCTACATTCTTAGGAGCGTATATAAGTAACTATTCCTCACTCCGGCATTGAAGATGTATTTGGGTTAAAGCAAAGGGTTGGCGAAAGTTTGAAGCATCTAACTATGAGGTGGAAGACAATGTGTAGTGATATGGATGGCCATGGATGAGAGATATCTCATTCTATCATTCATTAAGGCTATGTTCGCAACCAACTGCTACATTCAAATTTTCAGAGCGAAGAATACGATCACAATGACCGAGTTAAGTAGAATTTCAGAGGAGTATATTGCTCTTGAAGAAAAGAAAAATGAGATGCAATCATACCCAATATGTAACACAAGTTCAAAAGCAAATAATGCAAGCTTGTTACCTAAGTTGATAAATACAAAGGGCGAGCACTTCGCAAGGACAACAAGAGAAGATAACGGAGATAGTCACAGAATTAGTAGCTATGGGAAGTCGTTATCAAGAAGAGTTTGAGAGAGAAAGAAACTTCTATAGCCGTAAAGGGAAATAAAAATTCAAAGACTTGATCAGCCACAAGAAACTTATGGAGGTCGAGGCAAAACTATCACAGAGACAGGAAGTCATAAGGTAATATGGGAAGAAATCAAATGCCACCTCTCCGAATGCTAGTGGAGAAAATATAGGAAGCTATAATCTTGATGGAAAATATACCCGCGCCTATGGAACATGGGGAGGAACCACCTCCAATCCAAGTAAGTCATGAATTTTGCTCTTATCATCATTTCCATGACATTCAAAAAATGACTGGCAGAAATATAAAGAGAATCATTCTCGTATCGTTAGACTAGGGAAAATTAAATCATTTTCTAGTAGGACAACCTCAAAGGTCAACCATTACCACCACCGCCTTAAATTCGCAGAGTAAATACAACAAAAGGAGGAGAAACATTTGTAATAGAAGTTGGAGCAAAGGCGAAGAATTTGTTCTCGTCACTCTATTGTACATTCGTGACAAAATGATTGAAGACTTTTACGATTACATTCTCAAAGTAGGTTTTCACAAGAGATGCCGATGATAGAGAAATAATGAACATTGCGAAAATATCGCCACTAAAAGAATGGCAAAGCAGATTATTTCCTTCGCCGCAAAAGAAGTACTCAAGGTGGAGAAATGCACGATAACCCATTAGTGGTAAGATTGGAGATTAACCTAAAGCCTAGTGGACGATGAAGATGATGAAGCTGAAAATTCATGGGCAATCAACAAGAGTTTTAATCGAGCACCGAAGTTCTGTGGATATCCTTTTTTATCATGCTTATAAAACTATGAGAGGAAAAGATGAAGATCTAATATCTTCAACCTATAAAATCAATGGTTTTAATGGTACGCCAATAAGCCTAAAGGAGAAGTCAATATGCGAATTACATTGAAAGGATTGTCCTCCAAATTGCTCTGTAGTCGTGATGTAGAATCACCATACAACGATTGATTGACGACCCCCGGTTACATGGGATTCTAGGTGTAGCATCAACTTTCCATCAATGCATCAAGTCCTCATCCTGCTGGTATTGGTATCATAAAAGGAGATTGGGTTGAAGGAAAGAAGTGTTCTCAAATTGATATAGAATCTCAAGAAAGAGTCAGAAGAAAAGAATTGAAACATAACATCGTAGAAAACAAAAAGTGAAATATTGATGGTAGATGCAATAAAACAGAGAGAAGAAGAAACGCTAAACCAATGCATGTCAAGATAAGAAGTGGCGAAGGCTTCACAAAAGATAAGAAAATAATGTAAAATTTCAAAAATGCAGAGGGCAGAAAGTAAAGCAGAATAAGAGACTTTAAAGAGTGAATGTATTTAAGTTGTTACATCCAAAAAAAAAAGTTATGAATGGCAAAGATGAAATTGCTAAATTACAAAAGAGCCGATATGCAAAAAGAAAATATCTTTTATGAATGACAAAGATGAGACTGCGAAACTACAAAAGAGCTGATATGCAGAAGAAGAAACAAGACAATCATAAAGGGGCGAACCTACTATGGCGTACACCCTAGTTCGTGAAATCAAAATTTTGCAAGAGGCAAATGTAAGACCTAAAGTGCGTGGGTAAGGGGGTACCCGTTGCATGGCTCAAATAAAAGGTTACACCCGCCCGGAACTCCGAGTCATGGAGATTTGGGGTTAATAAAGCCCATCCAAGAGGTATCTTGGATTTTCAATCTAAGCTTTATGACTTAGGTTGACGAGTGAGGGTCTCTTCTAAGGAGTACAAGATCTGATCAAGGCGCCGAGGTACACGGTTGAGCCAAGAGTGCCCGGGCATTTGAAGCGACTCCGCCATTCTTGGCAAGTCTTGACTTATGCCGCACTCGGCCCGAAGAAAACCCCACTTAGGGTGCATTCTCGTAACCATAATCCCTATAGGAAAAAGGGATAAGAGGTCAAGCGAAAACAATCGGTTGTTGTCAAGATCTGATGGGAGGAGCCAACCTTGTATCGTAGAGGCACGCCTCCTGAAGGGGCAAACCAGGAAAGATAAGGGCGGCACCCTCCATTAGGGGAGCCGATAAGTGTCTTAAGACGCAAATGTCATGAGGCTTTATTTTTGCAAGAAAATTTAGGCTTGTCATATTTGTGCGACAATCTTGAAGAGGCAATAATAAAAAAGAGAAAGATAAGATGAGATCAATGGGTTAGTACATGAAAGTGTAAGGACGCCCCCGCGATTTCACGCAAGACGACAATGTCATGGGGCTTTATTTTCGCAAGAATATTTAGGCCTCGCCATTGTCGCAACAAAAATCACAAGAGAAAAAAGTTAAGGCAAGATCAAGGGGGTTTTTGCATGCAGTGCAAAGACGCCCCGCGATTTTGTCGCAATGACAAGAGGTGGCAAAATAATACCTTTAACTAGAAGGCAAAATAAGACCACATAAGAGAAAAAGAAAATGAAATCTTGGAAGAAATATCTAATTGCAAAATTCAAATAAACAATCACAAATCGAGGCATGAATACATGTTGTTATTCAAAAGTAATCACAATCTTTCATTTGAAAACAAATAATGAGGCAAGTATGGGGATGAATAGAATAAGAACATGTTATTTGTCTCCATATGATAGATTTACGCACGTATAAAATGAAAGATTGATAATATATTGATTAGCCATATTGCAAAAAAGAATTACTTTTTTGATATGTGCAGAAAGGAACGAAAAAAGGTAGAACTTGCATTTGAAGATTCAAGAAATTCGCAAAAAAGATTACAAAGATTAGAGATTAAAAGAATGAATGTACAAATATTACAAAAAGAGAAAGAAGGAAACAAAAATATTTCTTGTTTGACTCCTCTTCTTCATCATCTTCATCAAATCCTTCTTCTTCTTCACCTCCATCCAAACATTCCTCTTCTTCACTAGCATCACTTGGCCGTAAATATCCAGAGGAGGTGCATTCTTAGGGATTTCTTCTAAGAGGCAAGGATATGTAGAATGAGGGATGTATTGTCATCACAGACCGGGCTTAATAGTCTGATTGCGAAAAGAATAGCGTCATTCTTAAAGTTCGGCAATGAAGAATCTATAGTTGACTCTTCGCCCAGAGCATTTATCATCATGAGAAGAAAGATCCTTTGCGAAATGCCCTTTTCGTACTCATGTTCTTCAATTCTTTTGAGAAACCTCCCTTCAACCTTCCTCGCGAACATATAACAATGAATCAAAGAACTTGATAAATAATTTATGAAAGACAAACAATTAATAAAGAAGAGCAATTAACAACCTTCTCTGTCGTAAATTATATCCCTAACCAAGGCCGTGTGCGTTGAAGACTAACATTCACACCTAAATTATTTCCCTCGCATCATCTAGAACTTTCGCAGCCCAAGCGAACTCATCATCATTATTTATGAGAAGAAGGAACGAATTTGATTCTCTCTTTCGCTAAGTACATCATTTTTTGGCGTTAGATTCATCTCGGTCAATTTAAACCTCAAGAAGAGTTTTCTGAATTTCGCTAACGCTTGAGCACCTTGTCTAGCGATGCGATCTTTATCATCTATGAGATCACCGATCTTGGTTCTTAAAGCACCGATCTCCTCTTTAGAATTAAGATAGAAACGCTTAAATTTGTTGGCTAAACCCAAACTGGATCTATGGTCAATTTCAAAGAGGCGAAGTTTGGATCCGAGTTCATTTATGGGAAGAGATTTGATCTTGTCGCTTGAAAAACTATTCAAAGAGTTATTAAGATGTTCAAGAAGAGTATTATTATCTATAGAATTGGGGAATGAGTGAAGGAGAATGGCTTCAATGTGAAAGATCATAAACGTCTGCGAAAATGAAAAATTAGATGAGGGAGGATAAATGAGAAAACAAAATAAAGGAAAAGAGAAAAAATTCCATACCGTAAAGTTGCTTATTGGCATCTTGAAGACTGGATATTTTGTCTTTTTGAGTAGAAGAATCAGCTTTCTAATTGTTTGTTCTTTTCACTAAGAGCAACAACTTCAAATTTTTCTAGTGCTTCATTTCCTCGAAGTTGAAGATTCTTCTTTTCAAGAATTCCAATGCCTTTTTCAAGATCCGAGGCAACAACGAAAGAAGCTCTCCCGGTCTCAAGAAAAAATGAAGAAATTGTCAAGATATAATATAACTTTAAATCATAATCAGAAGAAATAGAGAAACGAAGGCATACCAAGACACCAAGTGAATTCAGAAAGTCGGGAGTCACCGATCCGAGACCCCATGAAGAGAATCATCACCATCCAAGAAAGGAGCATCGCATATATTCGCAAGAGCTTTGATGTGGCCGGAGAGACGATCATCCCCAATCCCTTGCATGGAGTCGAGAAGATGCTAGATAAATTGTGCCATAGAAGATTCAGTGGAAAATCTTTCTCTTGGAAAGGAATATCAACATCATCATTGTCATCATTATCGAGCTCTCACTAGACTCGAAGATTTGAAGGAGAGGGAGAATGAATTTTTCATTTCTTTGAAGGTGGGGCGTTGACTTCTCTCGAAGAGAAACTTTACCTTGCCTTTGGTCTTCGCAAGCTTAGAGTCTTCTTCTTCAACAACTACAACACCAATCTTCGCACACGAACGAAGATAAGAAACAGAGGCAACAATATTGTTAAAAATAATAAAAGAAAGTATTTCTTACTTCATCCGTGATCGAATGAAGTAGCCGCAAGGGTGCTTGCCTTAGCAAAATTTTGTAGCTTCTTCTCAGCTTGTTAATATGAAATTTTCAAGATCAATAGATATAAAGAGGAATGAAGACTATAAACTAATCAAATTTAAGAAACATACCTCTTCTCTTTCTCACAACTAAATACCCAAGGTTCATAAGGAAGATTCGCAGAAGTACATTTGAACCAAATATAAGGCCCTCTTCGAATCAAGGGAAAGACACACCATCCGTCATCTTTAGAATGGCGAGGGAGTATTATTCTTTCCGTAATGCCAATCAATATCCCGTATAAGTATTCTATCGCTGGCAACATTTTCTTTATCTCTTCAAGCCAACACTTGCAACGAGTTTTATCGTTCTTCATGCTTATTATTTCATAATTTTCAAAGAAGCTTTCCACGGTGTATTTTTCAAAGAAGTATTTCTAAATCCTCAAATCCAGATCCCTAACTTTTGGATAAAGAGATCCTTTACTAGCACCGCGGGGTTGGCGAATTCAAGTATTGCTTAATGCGGCTCCACTTAATTGATAAATGGCTCAGAAGTTCGCATGAGCAAGAATTTCAGAAAACAAGGGAAGATTAGGATCATAAATAAGGATAGGAAGGCCAAACTAGAATCTGACCAAGTGAAACTATGATTTCTTTATCATCACAATGATGATCGAAAAATAATTTAGCAGAGAGAATGGATTTAGATTCTTGATTGGGAATAGTGGTTAATGAAAACCCTTCTCTTCGAGATCTTTCAATTCTTTCAAAAGAAGTTTCATAATTACGACTAACCGGAGCCATTTTAAGTATGGGAATGAAGAAAAAATTAAAGATCAAAAGAAGAAGAAACAAGAAAATTTATAGTAAAGGTGGAGCGGAATTTACTGAGAAACTCTGAAGAAAAGTTGCGTAAAAGATGAGAATGAAAGTAAAAAGAAGAAGAGAAGAATGAGAAGAATATATATGTGTTAAGAATTCTTGAGAAGATAAGCACATTTAATGCGAAGAGAGATTAACGGTTGAGAAATAGCTGCTGAAAAGACGTGTCAAGAAATGAAAGGAAGAGGAAATACGTGTAATAAATTCTCGTATAAAGGTATAGAATCATGTCAATACGTAAGAGCATGGAAAATGAACAATTGCTGCATTTTGAAGCACTAATTCTCATGACATTCTCTCCTTCGCAGAGAAGACATGAGAAGAGGCAAGATGTAGGATCGTAATATCGCAACATCAATACCTTTGCGAAAACCTTTGAACAACACACTGCGAAGATGTCGCAGAGTGATTACGGTAAATGACGCAATAGATGACGCCATAACTTAAACACGAAAGATGTGGAGACCTAGCGAGATTTAGGAGTGTTGCTTGAAATTTAACATTTGTATACTTGCAGAATATCGTAAGTCGATCCGAAAATAAAGGACATCTTAGCCGTCACCCACTATGTAATCTCCTATATAAAGAGCCGAATGTGCTTGAGAGAGGAGATCTTTTTAGAGTGGAGAGAAAGTTTAGAGTAGTAGTTGTATTCTTGATTTCATTTCCTACTTGTAAAAACTTCTAATTCAATTAATAAAAAGTGTGATTGTTGATCTTAAAGATGTGTTGAATATTATGAATTCTTGTGAGGGATGTATTGTGGGAATTCTGCAACTACAAGACAAAGGAGTTTATTAGATTAAATCAAGAGCCTTTGTCAACGACTCAAATATCTTATTAACAAGATTGAAAAGACTGGTTACCAAACAAATTTATCCTTTATCGCTTGGAATAGGATCAAAAGGATTGATGATTCACGTGCGTGACTTAGAAGTCGAACGCGCAGGATACCGAGGAAACTAAGTAGCTAGGGGTAGTCTACTTGGTCTCAACTATACTGAAGTTGGTGTTAGATTTTGTATAACTACTAATTATGAGAGTACTCAAACTGGACTAGGTCCCGGGTTTTCTCGCATTTGCGGTTTCTTAACAAAATCTTTGTCGTGTCATTTACTTTTTTTTCCATATTATAATTGTTATTATAATTAAGTAAATTACACATGTACGTTAATCCGAATTACTTGGCATTGATCCTACTAGTCTATCGGTTATTACCGTAACTATTGTCAAGTAAATATCTTATTGTCGTATTGTTTCACCTCGCTCATAAACAATCACACAAGGTGCAGGACTTAAGTTGTATTGTCTCGACTGGCCCATAGGCAATCACTTAAGAAATCAGACTTATAGTTTGATAAATAAAAGATTGTGGTGTATTTGGGTACCCTCGTCTTTCAATTGTAGTAATATTCAATATCCTTCCTCGTTATATGGTAGTCCTCCTTGTTTCTCGATTGATCAAATATCATATTTAAATCCTCTATGAATATCCATGAAATATTCCTACTATTTATCTGTGTTCCTATGTCATCAAATAGGTCCCAAGCTATATTCATATTGTTAGGATAAAGACTCGATAGAAGCATGTTAAGACCCACTTATTATTATCAAAATTTGTTTTTACACTGATATTAATCATATTTAAGTTCCATTGCACAATCTTAAAGTGGAAACCGTCTACCCAAGCTACTACCAACCCCCAAACTTTTCCTACCTAGGGTCAACAATGTGGTAGTTAGGATAGTATGAAATCAAATTCTTTACTAATTATCTTTGGGATTTAGCTTCAGATAAGAATAGTATTTCGGGTTCTTTCCTTCTGTAAAAGTGTTTTCAAGTGGTTTTGAGTGAAAGGGTTACCACAGCCTTGCACATTCCAAGCTAGGATTTTCATTCTAGAGAATTAAGACTATTCTAGGAACTGGTCAAAGGAAAATAAAAAGTTTCCTAACAGTTTATAGTAAAATTAAACAGAAAAGCTTGTAGACTATTTGAATTTACTATAACTAAAGCTTTATATAAATCTAAATTCGATTTAAGTAAATAAATGAAGATAATTAAGAGGAATACTTGTGTCGCTACTTTTTGCTTCAATGAAGGATATAGGGAGACAGGATAAGGGCAGTGTATGACTCTTTTCCTTTGTTGCGTTCTTTTTTAGATTAGAGATATCGATCAATAGAAAAATCATTCCACTTTCAGTAGAAATTGAGATGCACTTTTCGGATAAAGATGAAAATCGAAATCGGGGTTTGAAATTTTAGAAGTCAGGTTCCGAATGAAAAGTAGGTGAATTGGGAAAAGGTTTTTTTGGCTTGAAATAGGGGTAGAAAACATGGGATTTGAAGCAACAAGAAGAGACGGGATAAAGAATTGAAATTGGGGATTCAAATGAATCCTTAATGCATAGGTGAAACGAGTATTTTTCCACCTATTTTTATTATTCTATAGCCCATTGACTAATCAATCCAATCTACCACAAGGATAAACTGATTATAGTTGGATCCTCTTTAACCGAAACAAGTATTGTGCACACCAAAGATAATGAACCCAAATCAGAAATCTTCAAAGTCTTCTTTTTCTTCAAATCTTCTTAGATCTTCAATAAACACCTGCACACAATCAACTTGAATCTCTTGTGATCAATCACGCACGTAACGGAGTCTCGTTAACAATGGATTATCACAAGACATCTTTAGATCTACAAACAAATCTAAAGATCCCTTTCAAAACTTCGATCTAGTTTGAGTGAATCTTATATCGGAGAGAAGATTCTCAAGCATAAACAAACTAGGTGCAATCAAAGTTCAACAACTGATTAGTCAATCAAATCAATCGAAAACTAATAATAAACCGCACTATCTAGTTTCCCACCAACGGTACTAATAGAGCTTCTCAATCCCAAAGAAGTCTTTAAACCGAGCGGCCAAGAGATTTCGCCTACTTAGGTTACTTTCCTCCGAATAGGCGTCTCCACCAATAACAACACAACTAGGTAGTTTTGTTGGGTCCAGGATTAGTTTGCTAGAAATGCGAACTTTTGTGTTTATAGACCAAGGAAGTTTGGACACCAAGGAATTTCCAAAACCGAAAATATTCTCAAGATATGCAATATATTCCGTATTCTAGTTTCCATAATTCCCGAAATGCTTTGTCCAAACATTGACCGAAAATCTCTTAGAAAATCTCCAATTAGTAAGTGCACATTACAATTTTCATTTTCCAAAAATAAAATTAAAAACCATAATTAAAAGATTCTCAACTTATTTTTCGATCCGGATTTTTCCTTTAGCTATTAAGGAATATCTTTGAACAATAAAAGATAAGCGTTCACAACATGTTCAAAGTATGTCTACATCTTTACTTTGTAAGTCTTCTTTCATACTTACAATCTTGAAAACCGATTTGCCACACTTCCAAACGAGTTTATAATTGGTTCATCTCGACTTTCAAGAACTATGTGATTGATTAAGAACACTCAATCACAAATCATGGGTTTCACAGCTCTACCAAAACAAGTTTCCTTTGTTCTACCCCCATGTGAGTAGTGTGCATAGTCACACTAGCTTTCCAAAATTTGGTTGACTAGGTACTAGGATCGGTTCCCCACATACTTATGGTAACTACTTGTATTTTGCACATGTCCATAGGATCGGTTCCCCTTTCACTAAAAGCTTATTGCACATGTTCATAGGATCGGTTCCCCATCTACTAAAAACGTGTTGCACCTCTTACAAGGATCGATTTCCTTTTTTGATCGGTTGCACCTCTTCATAGGATCGGTTCCCTTTGCCTAGAGTTGGTCATACCAATAACACTAAATCGATCATACCATCTCAGGTGATTACTTAAGATCGGTTTCACTAATAAAAGTCATACCAATACAAAAGTCGGGCCTTGTGAATAGTTTTACCAATAACATAAACAAGTCATGAGCGGTTATACTAATCACACATATTGGTAGTTCAAAAGATATGCAATAAATCACAATACCAATAAGCCTAGTAATTTCCCTTTCCATTCACGAAACAAGTTCATGAATTTACTTCCTTTAAACTAACGTAAAACATAAGTGTTATACTTCGTATTGTATTCCTTAATACTACGCCTAACTAGAGTGTAATCATTCATGCTTCGCAGCTTATGTTTTCAATATGCACGACTTGAAAGATACATTAGGAATGAAACAGTTTAAGTCAAATATCACTAACCTCAAGTGGAAGGATGATGTTGTCGTTGTATCTCCTTACTTCTTCACTTCTTAAAGTCTTCGCAATACTTGTAATGTCTCATATCCTAATACTTTCAAGCTAACCTATACTGGTTGACTCTAGTACATAATCAAGAGACTCTTTAAATGAGTTTTGGTTCACTAAAATATGATAATCAAACTTGACATACCAACGCTTGGTGGGTTCAACCGAGCTATGCTCTAACAGTAAGGTAATTTGGTCTTTTAGCATCTTTTAGACACCCCTTAGCACACTACCTTGGATGGGAACAAAATGGGTATACCCCAATTAATCTGGGTATACCCCCAATCTCGCCAGGTTATAATACTGATTGATACGTATAAAGCTAGAAATGATAAGATATATACGTCGTCGCCCATAAAGGTACTGGAACAATCATGACTCAGGAGATGATATAATTGCCCCTAATCGAAGTAATAAAACTAGAGCTAAAAAGGGAACACAAGAAAAAGATGGTATAGTTAAATTTAGGTGGGAAGAGTGGTCAAATCATTCTCTATCATGTTGGAGCATCTCCTCTATAATTATTGCTTCTTTGAATCCAACTACTTACAGTAGCTTCCTATGAATGAACAAACTCAAAGTTTGTTCATTTTGCCTCCCACTATGGACTCAACAAACCTGAAAAATTGATGTTCAAACCAACAAATTTGTTGGTTTTTTCATTGAGTTGAAACATGTAAGCGTGCGCTGATGAAAGGTCGGGGCGATCGTGTTATAAACGGGCGAGCATTGTACAAATACGGGCGAGCATTATACAAATGCGGTCAAAGAACTATCGCAAGCGAGCATTGTACAAACGCCAAGTACAATTCCCGATTTTTTAATACTTTTTTAACCTATTTTATCTCACTTTTCCTATTATATCTCACTTCATCATATTTTATCTCACCTAAATATTATATTTTATATTTTATCTTTATCCTACAAAATATTTTATATCAAAAAGAAATATTAGTGGGCCCTCAAACCAAATCACTTTCATTTTGCTCTAGTTTTCCATAGTGGAAAATACAAATTTTGTTCATCCACGTGGCTCAACAAAAATAAAATAATTGTTCATTGCCATAGGAACTCGCCTTTAGGTTCTACATGTATAGACGGATAGACCTCCTTCATGCATCAATCTTATCAATTGCTCCTTCAAATCTAAATCTTATTCAAGATGTATCCAATTGAGTTGCATACTTGCATGTAAGCTGTTACCAGAAAGTCGAGGCTTAAGTTGCAAATATCAGGCATCTCCAACCAGGGCGAAGCCAGGTACGAAGGAAAAGAGGTGCAAAACATTTTGTCTACCCATAATAGGGGGTGTAAATTGGCTTGGAAGTCAAATTCATGACCAAAAAGAACAAAAATGGATATAATTAGGCTTGGAATCTGGCTGAGCTGGGTGTGCAACTTCACACCCTGGCTCTAAGCTAACTCCACCCTGACCCCAACATATCCCAAAAAGTTCAACCTTTTTTGTATGCGTGAGATTAGATTTACTCTTCTAGAAAATGTTTTAGATGTAAGGAAGAGTGAAGGAAATTTCGTTGAATATTATTTATGCAATTTTTTGGAACATTTTGTCATGATCGCTAGAGGCGGGTACGAATACTAATGGGGAGAGTACCATTTCGGTGATCCGATGGTCAAGATCGATTATAATATTTCTATCTTATATAAAAAGATATTCACCCCGCTAATATATTATTGGTATTTGGTACCCACATTTAGCAATCATGTTTGTGAGTAAGAAATGATAGGGTCATGACTCATGATAGATTTGTTGGTCCATCGTTTAAGTTGCAAGATTTTAAGGTCATGTGATCCTTCTTGTTAATAATGGACACACAACAAGGACTTAACCGCGACTCCTGCCGGACATACCAATGGTCCAATACAATCTTGTGAAATAGGCAAGCTAAAAATAATATCTTCCCCGTCAAGAAGATTGAGCTTGTGAAATGGGAATGGTTGACCATGCTAATCAACCTGCCCTATAGAAATTAAGGATTTAATTTCCTCTAATGAGAAGATTTCATGATCAATGGTCATCTCCAGTCCACAGTTCATGTCTAACTTTAATTAGAACCATTAGATTAGAGAAAGGAGAAAATACAAATTTACTATTTTTCCAGGAGACGTAATACTAAATATTCCTAGAATGAACGTACCGTAAGACTTTTTTCATTTTTTTCATTTTACTTTAATAATAAAATTATGCGAATAGCTCAAGAATGAGAAGTACCGAACAAAATAAAAGATATAATTGAACGGGAGTTAGCAAGGAGTCAACCTATAATTCTCCACTTGAGATTCGATTTGTTTTGTTTTGTTTTTTCTTTTCTTTTCCCCTTCTCCCTACTCATTCACTCTTCCTCTGCTGATTAATAATCATATCTACCCTCTTCATAACTCTAAATTCATTCTCTTTTTGCTCTCCAACATTTCTTCTTAACTCCTCCTCTTTATATCTCTCTCTTTTTCTCCCCACTCTTAAACTTACATTGATTTCTCATTTCTTTCATCTTCAAGTACATAGTTATTCAGATTATGGGTTTTCAAGTTATTCAAGATGATAATAATCTTTGCAATATAGGTTTGGGTCTTGGATTAAACACTAGTACTTTTGATCAAAACGAGTTGAAATCTCAAGATCATGCTGATGGAAAGGAACTTATTCGAAGATTCAAGTTAGAACCATCAATATTAACATTAGGTTTTTCATCATCTGATAATAATAATAATCATGTAGTTGAAGCAGTAGATAGAAGGAATTATACCCCATCTTTATCTTCTCCTAATAGCGCTTTATCTAATTCTTTCTCTAATACTAATAACAATAATAGCTTCAAAAGATCATCTCCATCATCAGTGATTAAAAGAGAGAAAGAATTGTTACTGGTAGTTGGTTATCATGAAGAAATGGAAGTTGATGAGAAAGTAGTTAATTCTTCATCAAGAGTTGTAGCCAGTGATGAAGATGATGAAGGTAGTGCAAGAAAAAAGCTTAGACTAACTAAAGAACAATCTTCTCTTTTAGAAGACAATTTTAAAGAGCACAGTACTCTTAATCCTGTATGTAATCTCGATCTTTCTCACACTTTTTACATATATTTTCATGTTATGGGTATATGTGATAGTCATTAATCAGTTCACTTATGGAGTTCTCTTGGTTTTATGTACAGAAACAAAAACAAGCTTTAGCCAAACAGTTGAATCTAAGGCCAAGGCAAGTTGAAGTTTGGTTTCAGAACAGAAGAGCAAGGTATGTATAATTAATTAGTTTTTTTTTTTATTAATTATAATTAGTTAATTTACCTGATTTGATTACAGATATTTAATAAAATTACTTTATTGTTTGGTTCATTTGATAGACAAAGTTGAAGCAAACTGAAGTGGATTGTGAGTTTTGAAGAAATGCTGTGAAACTTTAACAGAAGAAAATAGAAAGTTACACAAGGAACTACAAGAATTGAAGGCCTTGAAATTATCACAACCACAGTCAATGTACATGCAACTTCCTGCAGCCACACTCACTATTTGTCCATCCTGTGAGAAGCTCGGTGGTGGTGGTGGTGCCGGGGACGGTACAGATGGTCCCGCCAAGAATTCACTTACTATGGCCCCTAGTAAACCTCAGTTTTATAATCCATTCCAGCAACATCCGTCGGCCGCTTGTTGAAGTCGCTAGTGGAACTAGTACTATGCATAAGATAAATACGTGCCGTGACGGCCTGACCCTCTGTGTTTTTTTGTTTAGGGTGCTGGGTTCGTTCTATATGACTATGTATGAAATCTCCTCCTTATTTGAATTTTCTTTTTTCCGTTTGTTCGAAATATATAATCGAAATCCATAGTCACTTAGATATAATATAATGTAACTAAATATTAATTTGTAACTATATAAAGAAGTTAAGTATTTAGCAGTATTAATATATTACTCCTCCGATTTTGAAAAGAAATACTATCGGTTTTATCATTTTAGCCTGTTATGCGTCTCAAAATCTCCATCTATACTTTCACTGTTTCACATATTGCCGGTAAGAAACATAGGCAAGGCAACAAAGGCAAGTGATTAGAGTTGTTGGAGATGACATAAATTCTCAGACTTAAATGATTTCCACTTGCAAGACTTATTGATTTACTTTTACGAGGAAGTTTCCTGGCGAAAATAAGGTTGTTGAATGTAGTTAATGATGCGAATGATTTAGACTAATAAGAGACCGATCTATTTCCTTAATTCTATCATCTTTCTTTTAGGTGTGTGAAATAAATTTGGTTGTTGGATTGGGAGGAAAAAAGAAAAGAAAAAGTGGAAGTTGATTTAGCTAGAAATTATGTGCATGATGAGAGAAATTAAATAAAGATAAAGTGTAGGGTCTGTCAAGTGTGTGTGAGAAAAACGTCAAAGAGAAAGTGATGATTGTTCTTCATTATTGTTGTTTATATATTTGGAGATGATGAAGCAAGCGTGTGGGGCAAGGTAAAGAAATGGTGTTAGGGAGTGCCATTATTGGATAAGCAGGTGGCCATAGTCATCCCTGTATGTGTGTCTCAACTCTCCATATATAGGTCATGCCTATTCATTTTCTAATCTACTTAATGCTTGTCCTAATAAGATGATATATAATAATCCACTAATTAATTATTAATCAAACGTTATATGGAATGGAGGTTAACTTCCAGTTATGGCAAGCCAGTGCTGATGATGATGATGATGAGAAAATTTCATAGTGAAAAAGTCATTTTCGTGGATAAGTAACAGAATAAGCAGCAGCTTTCAACGCTGTCAATGATGAGTCTGCAGGTAATGATAAATCTGACAAACTTATGCGGGTTATTCCAACCCCTGCAATCTCTTTTAAGCACTACCGCGAAAAATCGGAGTACATAGTTTGGATATTGCAGGGCCACCAGGGGACGTTTGTAATTCTCCTTCTTGTTCATTCAAGTGAAACTAGGCATGGAGACATTGTATATATTGTGGTCGCGGACTCGCAGGTGATGATAAGTAGTGGGGATGGAATTGATAATGAAAATGATGAATGAACTTTCTAGGAAAGTACGTAACATAAGGACCCATGTAAAAGTATGATGTTTGATGTCATCGTCTCATCTTCATATAGTCATTTAAATCCACTTTTATTCGTCCCACCAAGCAAAACTCATTTTCCCATTTTCATTTCTTCTTTTTGTGGGCAGTGTCCGTCTATCATGGCTTGCCGTAGATAAGGTACAGCTGCGGTATCAGCATCTACTAATGCTGATACGATACGACTGTACCGGTGATGCTGACTGAAACTGACTGATTTTGATTGCCAATATGATTATAGGAGCCGAACTACAATTATACATCCAATTTCGGTTATGTTTCGTTTATCTTACGTTTATTAGACGAACTGGAATTGTACTTTGGCTTTGTTTCATTTATCTTGCGTTTATTAGACGAAATACAATGATTAAGAGAAATTATTCACTTAAGTTGCCACATTGTTACGTTTACAATACAGAAATGCAGAATTTATAGCTTGGAATGCCTTCAAATTACAAAGAGAGCAAGAATAGATTAGTATTACATCTTTACTGATCGACTTATTTCTTTACAGTAGTATCAATATATGCATCACTTGACAGAAAAATTTCATGTACAATGCCACTGGCAAATGACAGAATAATTTTTCAAACCAAAACAAGGGTACAAGACATCATTTATTCAATATTTTCATCAACTATACAATATGAACAACCGGGAGAGATCAGGACGTTACCTTATTAGATCAAAGAATAGTAAGAATATTATCTACAAATCAATAGTCACAACCAGTGGTGAATCACCTTTGTCAACAACAAACTTCTTAACAACTTTCTCCGAGTAAGTCATGATTTCAATATCATATGACCCATGGAAGCCTCTAAACTTGAACTCTCCTTGATCATCAATATGCCCATGGGCATTAGATAGCCACTCTTTCTTGAGCGCAAGGTACCTCTTACCTGCTTGGTTAACATTACCTTCGCATCAACCAAGTGTGCATTATCTCGACTCATAAAAAGCTCCCAAAATCCCCACAACATAATTCCTTCAACAGCAGGATGAGCAAACCCTTCACGGAGCATAACCTCCAAATCATCAGCCCTGACATACTCATTTGCCGCAGAGACGTCCAATTCTGTGAACCAAATCGGAAGTCCAAGAATTCCCAGCTTATCCAAGGCAGAACAGACTAAAGGTCCCACAGGATTATCAATATGTCCTTGAATCCCAATTCCCCCACAGGTGCACCTTGCTCTTGCAAACCAAGAATTTGCTGAATGTATTTCTCTGGATAAGACCTGGTATCACATCCATCCTCCACATGATAATCATTCACAAAAAGAGTTGCAGATGGATCAAGTTGGTTTGCATTTTTGAACATAAAAGACCTGATATCCTTTCCCAACCTATCTTGGAAGTAAGATCCATGAAGCATCTCATTGTTCACATCGTAGTGTCTGAATTTACCCTTGTAGCGTGTTAGAAGACCTTTTAGACGATTTTGAACCGCGGTCATTAGATCAGTGTTGTTCAACGATTGAACCCAAGGTTGGACATTGTATTGAACATCCCAGAAGATGCAATGACCTCTGACATCTATATTGTGCTTTGCGCATAAATCCAGTAGCTCATCAGCATCGTTGTAATTGAAGTTACCTTGCTGTGCCTCTGTCCAATACCACTTCATCTCGTTTCCAAACACAGCCCAGTTGAAATTCTTTACAAAAAAAATCAACAAAGTCTTCATTGTCTATGTTGGTTCTACTAATGCATGTTCGAAGGGGAAACTGTTTTGTGTTTGTTTGACTTTAACGAAGGTGTCTAAAGTAGGCGATCCAGAGAATTTCAAAACGACGTCACGTTTGCGTAACTGAGACAGCAATATAGAAAAAGTTAATAATTTGTACTTTATGTATCACAAAATTATGATAACTTTTGAATCATTTGCGCATCAAGTAATAATGCTCCATAACAAAAGTTGGCATATTGTGTATGAGTTTGTTAAGTTTGTCAACAACAAGATACTAGCAAGAGATGGCCACTGAAGGATAGTGTGAAACATAACAATATCAGTTCTATAATGGAAGGAAAAGTACCTTATCCGTCTGCCTCTTTAAGTGTTTAAATCTTGCTCTTCTATCAACTGGGAAAATCTGAAGTCCTGCTATCATCAAGTCAACACCTGCAGAAGGACCTTGAATGTAAACCATACTTTTAGAAGGCTGCTTCTTCTCGACCCTAAAAGAACCCCCAATTTCATGCCACCGGTCATCCCCAATTTCAGTTTGACCCCATTGACCCACTGACCATCAACATCAAGAGCAATATTCACATTTTGAGGGCTAGTTATTCCAGAACTAAGTCGAACCCAAGCAGATACTTGGTATGTTAAGTACGTATTCAGTTCATCTGTGATCATTTGAGCTGGCCCCATCCAGGTTTGTGTTCGGTTAAGTCACAAGAATATAGCGACCACTTAGAGGTTCATAGGCTCCAAGGGAATCTCTTGCCATTTGAGGAACTATACGAGGTGAACCAGTACCGATGGACAAAGTACATTGACCAAGTGCAAACCACCCATTTAGGCCATCATTAAGATTAGTGTTCCGACTGCATTCACACCATAAAGCACATTCTTCAAAACAGATGACAGTTTTGGGATCAGAGAATTGTTAGGTTCTAACAAGAAAGATGATTATGATTGAACATTTAGATTCAAATTCAATCACTGGCAGAACTGAACGAAAACTGAGTCAAATAGTCAATCAATTTGAAATAAAATAACCTTTTATCATTCTAACTTAAGTAAGGTGTAGTAAAAGGTGGATGTTACTATTACTAACCTTATTAGGTGGTCGAGGTGAAGGAGGCAGTTTTGCTGCATGTTTTATTAGGAAACTATTTACAAGAATGTCAGTTCCCGGAGGTGGCCCTTCCAAATAAACGACTACTTTTGAAGGCGAACTGTTGAGAAGGAACTTCCCTTGCAACTGTACCCAGTTCTTATCAGTTGCCTGCAAGCTGAACAACAGGAAAAACTTTGTTTCAGTGATTTGAGAAAGGAGACAAAAAAATCCTTACTCTTTACGGTACAGGCAAGCCGCAGAAATACAAAACTTATGAGTTATATAAAGAAATCAAAGAAGTAGGAGAAAACTAACTTGGCAATGCCTATGTATTGGTCATGCTGGTTTGGTATTTGAACAAACAACGTTGCACGGAGATCAGCAGTAGTGACATTGTTCCCGAAAATCCGAACTACAGCATTTACCTCATAGACAAGTTTCCGTTGCACCCTTCCAGTTATGTCCTGCTGAATCCCATTCCAGATCTGTGTTCTTTCCGTTGCAGAAGCAAAGTATCTTCCAGATGATGGAACTATTTTACCATCTCCCATGGATTCCTGTACGAGAATCTTACAGCTTCTTGCAGACCAATTGTTAAGGCCATCCTCAAATCGAGGGTTCAGTATGATACTCTCATCTCTATTCTTATCTCCATCATCGAAAGGTTTAGCAATTTCAGGCTACTCACATGTAACAAACAAAAGATTTCAGTTATGAATCCTTAAAGACTATATAGCAAATCTTAAGAGGTCATACAACAATAGCCTACATCTCAAACAAATCCTCATGGTAAACATAGTTTGCGGAAAGTAAAGACACTCACAGCACATTATTTCCTTCATAGATAGGAAATCTTCAAGGCTTACACTCTAAATAGTGTTGGAAATCTCTAAGTACATTTTTATGGGACAGTAGATTAACTACCAAACATCCACAGCTTCTGATTATATATTAAAGCTCTAAGTTGAAGTCAATACAGCAAGAAAGGAAAACCTCGTACCTCACACTTGCTGACAATGTAGGAAGAGACTACAACAGAATCTATGAGTAGATCTACACCTGGATCAGGCCCTTCCAGAAAGAAAACCACTCTCTTGGGCATTGCTTCCAGGGTAAACGTGCCTGTCAAGCTTTCCCAACGCTCCTTCGACGCAGAAGCTCTGTGAAAATGAACATCCATCAATCTGATTTCCTTGTAGTTATCTAAGTGATGAACTTACAAATTAAAAGAACAGATAGAAACTGTAGAAACTAAAACACAAAGTTCCTACTACCTCCCGATAAATAAGTAACTAGTTGAAGAATCTTCGTTTTCGAGTTTTAAGGTAGCGATCACTTTAGAAGGTTCTTCATGGAAGCTTGAGACTCTAACACAGGCAGATACCATGTAAGTGAAACCTGGTAAAACTCTAGTTGTAATATCCTGCTCCAAGCCTTGCCAGCATTCTTTGCGATTTGTAATGACAGCGTAATTTGAGCCTGTATTTGCTGATACTCCTTCAGGATAACCCGATTCTCTTGTAACGAGAAGCCCATCACAAGAATTGGGATACCAAGAACTAATTCCTCCAGAAAAGTCATGGTTATGGATGATGTTGTTGTCCGTACGCTGTTATTGAACGTACAAAAGCTCAGCCAAAGCTATTGACTATGCTGTAAAGTTTTTACCTAATGTCAACGAACCATGACAAGAAAAGAACACGTACCTCACACACAACAGAATCTATGAGTAGGTCTACACCTGGTTCAGGCCCTTCCAAATATAAAACAACTCTACTGGGCATAGTTTCCAGAAAAAACGTACCCGTCAAATTTTCCCATCGCTCATGAGATGCAGAAACTCTGCAACAACACATTCCAATCAATCTACTTCCTGTCTTTGAAGAGAAGAATATAAAACTAGAACAAAATAGAAGAGCAAATTTCTATTACCTCCCAACAAATAAGTAATTAGTTGGTGAATCTTGGTATTCTAGTTTCAAAGTAGCAACAACTTTAGCAAGTCCTGGAGGAGAGCTTGAGACTCTAACACAGGCAGATACCGTGTAAGTGAAACCTGGTAAAACTCTAGTTGTAATATCCTGCTCCAAGCCTTGCCAGCATTCTTTGCGATTTGTAATGACAGCGTAATTTGAGCCTGTATTTGCTGATACTCCTTCAGGATAACCCGATTCTCTTGTAACAAGATGCCCATCACAAAATTGGGATGCCAAGAACTAAGTCCTCCAGAAAAGTCATGGTTATGGATGATGTTGTTGTCCGTACGCTGTTATTGAACGTACAAAAGCTCAGCCAAAGGTATTGACTATGCAGTAAAGCTTTTACCTAATGTCAATGAACCATGACAAGAAAAGAACACGTACCTCACACACAACAGAATCTATGAGTAGGTCTACACCTGGTTCAGGCCCTTCCAAATATAAAACAACTCTACTAGGCATGGTTTCCAGATAAAATGTACCCGTCAAATTTTCCCATCGCTCATGAGATGCAGAAACTCTGCAACAACACATTCCCATCAATCTACTTCCTGTCTTTGAAGAGAAGAATATAAAACTAGGACAAAATAGAAGAGCAAATTTCTATTACCTCCCAACAAATAAGTAATTAGTTGGTGAATCTTGGTATTCTAGTTTCAAAGTAGTAACGACTTTAGCAAGTTTCGGAGGAGAGCTTGAGACTCTAACACAAGCAGAGACTTTGTAAGTTAGACCCGTTGAAACACTGCTTGTAATATCTTGCTCCAAGCCTTGCCAGGATTCTTTGCGATTTTTTGTAACAACATATTTGATCCCGAGTTGGCTGCTACTCCTTCCAGATAACCAGATTCTTCCGAAACAACAAATGCATCACAAGAATTTGGGTGCCAGGAATCTAATCCTCCAGAGAAGTCATGGTTAAGGATGATGTTGTTGGCAGAATTACTCTATTAATCCCAAAAAAAAAAAAAAAGGTAAATGAATAACTTAAAAAAGAAATAGAAGTATAAACAAATAACTTATAAAACTCTAAGCTATCACAAAATCTTCCAGAAGTAAATTAGCACATTTCGCTGAGGTTCAATTGTTAGCAAAGCAATTAGGTTTTTCTCTATTTCTCAATTAATCTCATTTTGTTTCTAGGTTCATGGACCAGTGTGGAAATACTTGATTACATGAATAAAACCAAATGCAACAACATTTCATCGGTCATTTCATTGGCTCACTTTGACAAGAAAGAACCCATAAACACCATGGAATATGATTATTCAGAAAACACATAGAAACCAAGATGGGGAATACAACACTACCTCCAAATTATTTTTGCTTGATTGTGGATTCTCCTGAATGTCACTGATTTCCTAGTATAAACACAGATTAAAGAACCATAAGGTTATGAACTCTAGGAATTCTGATACACTATGAGACAGATAGATAGAGAAACCCACCTCAGAATTAGTATTGTCTGCATTGCTTAATTGTGGTTGCTCCTGAATTTCTCTGATTTCCTATTATAAACAAAGATTAAACTACCATAAGTTTATGAACATTAGGAAGTCAGATACAGTATGAAATAATTTGAGGGAAAATGAGAAAAACCCACCTCAGGTTTAGCATTGCCTGCATTGTTGGCTTGTGGGTTTTCCATAACTTCTTTAGATTCCTGGTGTAACAACACAAGAATGAATTCAACAACAAAACAAAAACGAAAAATAGGCATTAAAATCACTAGTCGACAGTGAGAGGGAGAGACAAAAGGGGTAGGGGTTTTACCTGCAAATGATCCTTTTGTTTAAGGGGTTTTGTTCTTCTTCGAGATTTAGAAGATGGACCGATGAAACAACAAGCCGCGAACCTCTTCATTTTTATAGTTTGTTGTTGGAAATGTGTTTGATTTGCAGTGAAATCTACGAAAAGAGCGGGACTGGACCTAATTCAGTTTTCTTATTTGCTACTACTAACTAAGAGGATTATATGCTAAACAAGTAATCGGTTGTATTGCCTTTGAATTTTGTCTATCGTTTCTTTTGGAAGTAAATAAAACTCCAACCTCCTGAATTTTGATCTTAACTGAAACTGAAATCCAAACTAACAACTATAAATAGGTTATAAACCACTGTATTTCCCTTTCTTTTCTTTTCTTTTTTTTCTTTTTCTCCTGTTCTTTTTGTTGATTTTGATTTGTTTATTACTTTGTCTTGCAGTCTTGGGTGACCTTTACTGCACCACCACCTGAAATAGCGAGGGTGGGGAGGTTTGGTATCAGTTTTTCTTTTTCATTTTCTTTTTCCATTTTTTAGACTAAAAAGAGTTTTAGCAGCTCAGAGAGGTTATAGTGTTATACGACTATGTCCATTGTCTATACACATTGTGGGGCTAACACTATGTTTGTTTGTTTTTTTTCTGATTCGGGTCTGGATGTGACTCGGTCCGAGTCAGATGTTAGCCTGTTTTCTATTCTTTCTTTTGAGTTAGATTTGACTAGCGATCTAAATTAGACCTAATTCCTGATTCGGACTCATTTGAGTCGGGTAATAAAATACCCCGATTCATGGAAACAAACCACTAACTCATATTTTTGAGTCAGATGAGTCAGGTCTGACTCAAAAAACAAACATATTGAGTCGATCCGAGTCGAGTGATTTCCATCGATCCAGGACAAGTCAGGTGAGTCAAGAGAAAACAAACAAGGTGTAAGTTGCACTAACCCGTCTAAAATAATCATGTGTCCGTGTAATACGCTCATCTCCATGTCAGATACATTGCTGACATCATATCACATATATCACACTCTACTTTAATATAAAAATATGTAAATTATCCCTAAATTTTTTGTATGTGTAATTCAGTGTTATTAGGGTCGCCCATGGTTCTCGCTTTCAACCCACACCAAGTCCGTCCAAACCTACATAAAAACCAAAAAAAAAATCAAACGAAAAATCCAGAAACCCAAAACCAAAACCAAATCTAGGTGGTTGGTTTTGGATTAACGTTACAAAAACCAAAAAAAAAAAAAAAAAACGAATAAACAAAAAAATCTGAGAGTAAGTACCAAAAAAACCAATAAAAATCATAATAATATATAACCAACTTACCAAAGACCAAAGCTCTTTTTCCCGTAACAAGTACAGGGTAGAGCAGAGATAAACCGCATAACGATCTTATCTCCAAAATTGCGACAAAAGTTTTTACACCGGCTGTCAGCCTGCCTAGACGCAACCCACCAATTGGTAAGGAGTAATCCTTAACACATTCTGGGTCGTGTTGTGATGAACAGGGAGTGAGCACACCGCTGTAATATATTGCTTGAAAAAAAAATCATAGTACATAATATATAAAAAATCCAATAAATATTCCCATAAATAAAGAACGTTTGATTAAAATCAAAGCTAATATTGAATCATATATGTTAGAGCTTGGTCAAACTCACAAGTATCTTAAGCTTGTTGTCAAATTTAGTTGTCAAAACTATATCTTGATTTCTACTCTACATTTAGTCAGTCTCGGATTAGGATAGAAGTGTGTAGTTGAGATTCGGATATCACTGCGGTCTACTGTTTGAAAGCGAATATCAACATCATGAGCTTTGGAGAACTTCAACATCAAAAGGTAAGTGAATACTGAACCACATATATCTCAAGTTTCCACCTTTCTATCTTTGAGACATTATCGCATGACTAAATTAGACAATACATGCATAATAAAAATTTCGAGTCAAGTTTATCTTGAATATCTTCTCGAAATATGCATGTACCCAGGGTGTAAGCAACGTACATTTTTAAGGTACTTGTTTTTTTCTTTTTTCATTTTATAATTGTCTTGAAAGTGTAATTTATGAATATATGTGAAAAAAATTCAACTTCAAGAGTAACAGTGATTGGGGTTCACTTTTCACCAGTTGAAATATGGGTGAACCTAGTAATTTTAGATGGGTAATATCAACTACACATAATTCTTATGAATAAAAAGTGTTATACATTTATTTTAAAAATAACCTCAAAAATATTGTGACACTTGGAAAATTC
Organism: Papaver armeniacum; assembly: GCA_023531295.1. Classification (NCBI taxonomy): domain Eukaryota; kingdom Viridiplantae; phylum Streptophyta; class Magnoliopsida; order Ranunculales; family Papaveraceae; genus Papaver; species Papaver armeniacum. The sequence goes on along the minus strand of JAJJWW010017905.1, from coordinate 254,067 downwards.
TATCACACTAGACAATAGTTACAAGACTTGTGACCTATTTATTATGTGATTTAAAAGAAAAGCATGACAAATGTCTGTGTTACAAATTAGCTAATATGGTGTAGTATAAGCTTAAGAACATTTGTTCATACTTGATGAATTTGGTTTGGAACAATTTATTGTTTATAACCTAATTATTATTCAAGATTTAATCATTTGAAATAACCTGGAATAGTGATATGTGTCATTGATATTATTCGGGAATGCTTCTTATTGATTATTAGAGAGATATAGAACTACTTTTAATATGGATACAGGACAATATGCATGCCAGTTTATATACTGGGAGAACTGTTATAAATTCAGAGCCGCGGTATATGTACCCAGAACATGTACCGGTATAGCTATAGTTCGGCAGCGACTTTTTGGTACGCATACCCGGTATCCATACCATAAAAAGTCTCTTGATCGTGAACCAGGATAAGTACGCATTCCTATTATGCAAAACCGAAATAGATCTTCTGGTTTCAAAACCGAAATAGATAATTTGGTTTTAAAACCAAATTATGTACGCATACCATAAAAGATATGTGAGTTCCTGAACTCGTCTTTCTCTTAAGGATATCCATACCCGGTACACGTACTATGACAAGAACATTCACGAACAGGTACAATACACGTACCATGTACACGTACTTACCCTGTAGAATAGTTTCAGATGCATCCGAATTATTTCTATGAGATAATCAGCATTTGAAAAACTCTCTAAAAACACTATAACGACATTTTTGATCATATTTGTGATTTCAAGAAAAATATTAAATATTTATATGAAAATGGTTAAGCTTATCTTTCAATTGGATAGTTTCTAAAACAACCTACATGAACAAGTCATTGTATAAGGTTCGGTTACGGTTCATCCTAACCAAAGTGTATATTCTACTACATTAATCTTAAAGTCAAGTTTTTCATCTAACAACGATTATTGACTGCTTGGTTCCAAAGCTATCATAAACCTAAAGCAACCTTGACCTTGATAGTCTATAAAAGGAGAACCTCAAACAACTGGGATTCTTGAATCCCCGACACTATTCTTGTGTGTCTTAGTTGTAAACTAAAGTCTTCATTTCCTTAAAACCCTTCTAGGTAATTAGGGACTAAAAAGACTTCACCCTAGGATTCGTGAAGCCAGGTCCAACTATCTTTATCTTGATAGTTCGAGTATCGTGATCTTGTTTTGATTATTGAGTTGCTCACTCAAACAAGATAATATCTTCATCTAAGACTTTGTGATTCTACAAGACTTGTGAGGTGAATAGTAATCTATGTTGCTCTTCAGAGTCATAAGATGGATTTTGAGGTTTGCTATTGCAATCGATTTCTTACCTCACCTTGATTTTTAATCGAACATAAATCACATATAGGCTTATTTGTGGGAGCAAGATTGGTTTAACGTCTTCAATTGAGTTGAAACAACTCTTAGGTCAGTAAGGACGCCAACTAAGAGAATCATATGCGCAGAGTCCTATAGAGATTCAAGAGGCGTAAGGAGCGCGGATCAGAATCCGAATTAATGTGACGGTTTAATTTGGTCTCAACTACATTCCAGTCTGAAGTTACGATAGTAGTCCGATTAATCCGTAGCGGATTAATACAGTTTGATGTTCAAGTCTGACTAGGTCCCTGGGTTTTTCGCATTTTATGTTTCCTCTTAACAAAATTTCGGTATCTCGTGTATTTCTTTTTCCGCATTATATTGTTTATCTTTATAATTGAAATATCTCAAATATTATACGTTAATCAATCAAAGTAAATATATCCATCATTGTTTGTTGGATACGACTTGATTGATTCTTGGATATTGATCTTTGAATCGTCCAAGTACTCTCACACATAATCGGGTTCACATTGGCTTCTATAAACTTTCCGATTGTGAGATAAAGAGATATAAGCTCTTCATATAGATCCTTGATTGAGATTCATTAAGTTGAACTCTCGGAATTGTATTCGAGTTTAGTCCATACAGGTTGCCTAAGAAAAAGTTGGTTGTGTATTTTGGTACTCCCACGTTTTCAATATAAATATAAATATATGTATCTTGGATATAATTTGTTTTAATTTTTTCCAATATGATGATTTTTTTCTATTTATAATAAACTGAACCTAATAATAAATTTTGAATTCTACTTGAAAATCAAAGCTCTAATAAAAGCCTGAAACAACCGAAAAAACCAAAAAACCGATGGGATGGTTTTGGCTTATCATATTATAAACCGAGCATGGTCTGGGTTGGTTTTTAGTATTTCATAAGAGGCATTAGTTTGGTTCTCGAGTTTGGCCCAAAACCAAGGCAAACCGAACCACGGGCAACCTTAATTGCTACACATATTTATTCTTACAAAGATTTATCATTTGTCGATAATTATTAATATTATTAAAAAATTACATTCATAATATATACATGGGAAATATCAATGCTTTCATAACGTTAAAAAATTACATTCACATTCACATTCACAATATATACATGAGAAATATAAGTGCTTACCTAACATGTTTGCGTCCTAATCTTCTGAGCATTTGTCCATACTATATGTCGTGTCCGTAACACACTCTGCTGCCGATGCTACCCAAGATTATGACGATATCGTGTTGTGTCCGTGCCACAATATTCGCGTCAGTGCTACCCAAGATTGTGGGGCATATTGCCTATACATGTATCTTTATCCTTTATAGCATACTAGGATGACTTTTATCCTCCAAGAGCAAAATTATGCTTTCCATTCAACAAAAAGAAAATTTTATCTTTGTTGTCCCAAAAATTGTTGATTTCTTTAATCTCTTTGTCTTTAATCCACTTAAGTCCGCTAAGTTATATACCAATGATTCGGATGTATCGATGTGAGCCCTCAATCAAATTGATAAATCGTGAATTATATTCCATGTTTATATCATGAGAAAATACACTCCATATCCATTTAGAAGTCAAAAGAAGCATCCGTAGGACTTGTTTTAATTTGTCCGTACAAATTAAAATGTTATTGATGTCGCAATCGTCCAAGTACTCCCACACATAATCGGTTCACAGATTGGCTTCTATAAACTTCGATTGTGAGAGAAAGAGATATAAGCTCTTCATATAATTCCTTGATTGAGATTCATTAAGTTGAACTCTCGGAATTGTATTCGAGTTTAGTCCATACATGTTGCCTAAGAAAAATTTGGTGGTGTATTTTGGTACCTGAGTTTTCAATATAAATATAAAATATATGTAAATGGGATATAATTTGTTTCAATTCTTTCCAATATGATAAAGTTTTTGTTTACTTATAACAATTTGAACATAATAATTAAATTTTGAATTCTACTTAAAATCAAAGTTGTAATAAAAATGTAAGCAACCGAAAAACCAAAAACCCGGGATGGTTTTGGCTTATGTTATTATAAACCGAGCATGATTTGGGTTGGTTTTTGGTATTTCATAAGAGGCATTAGTTTGGTTCTGGGTTTGGCACAAAACCAAGCCAAACCGAACCACGGAAGCCTTAATTGCTACACATATTTATTCTTACAAAGATTTATCATTTATCGATAATTATTAATATTATTAAAAATTACATTCATAATATATACATGGGAAATATCAAGTGCTTTCATAACGTTAAAAATTACATTCACATTCACAATATATACATGGGAAATATTAGTGCTTACCTAACGCGTTTGCATCCTAATCTTTAGAGCATTGTCCATACTGTGTCGTGTCCGTACCACCGTGTTCGCGTCGGGCCGCTATCCAAGATTCTGACATATCGTGTTGTGTCCGTACCACAATATTCGCCTCAGTGCTACCCAAGATTGTGGGGCATATTGCCTAGAGATGTATCTTTATCCTTTCTAGCATGCTAGGATGACTTTTAATCTTTTATCCTCCCAAACCAAAAGTCTGCTTTCTATTCAAAAAAAAAGAGAGAGAATTTTACCTTTGTTGTCCCAAAAAAATGTTGATTTCTTTAATCTCTTTGTCTCTAATCAACGAAACTGCTAGTTACATACCAACAGATTCAGCTGTATCTAATGTGAGACCTGAATCGAATTGGAAATCATGATTATACCATGTTTATATCGCAAAAAATGCACTCCATATTCATTTAGAAGTCAAAAGAAGCATCCGTGTGATTTGTTTTAATTTGTTCGTACACAGCAAAGAAAAGAAAAAATAACTTGTCATTGATGTCGGCAAACGTCGATAAAAGGTGAGATATCCATAAATTTGAATTTTAAAGCCGGACACTCATAATCCTCTCCCCCACCGAATGGTGTGTACACGTATGATTTTGCACCATTGTTGTGATGATGGTCTAGGCGTCTAGCTGACTAGGTACACGAATGGGGTGCCCCACCCAACAAGAATCGTACGGAGGGATATGGTGAGGATATATTAGTAATTTGTGTGACACTATCTCCCCCTTTTAATAGTAAGGCCTCTTCCTATGCACATGCCAAAAAAATGGTGTTTGGCATGCCAGGTGGCATGGCAAACCATTTGCGCCACTATGGGGAAACCGCTGAGCGATCGACTCCCTAACGAGCGATATTGACAATATCTCCAAACGATAAAGTCTTTATCGCCGGGCGATATTGTCAATATCGCTCGAAAATTCACTATATCGTTGTCGATATAATCAATATCGCCACCGTTCGAAGTTTCTCGCGCCTATAAATACCACAACTATAGTCCCACCTCTTCTAAACTCTTCTCAATTCTTCTTCTTCAAACCTTCGAAAACCACCGATTTTCTTTAAACTTTTGTTCAAACGATTATCTTAAAAGAGATATGTAGAGAAAAAAAGAAACAAAAAGGGAAAGCATCTACTAGTACCCCAACTGATGGAGTAAGTTTTGTTGTGGATACAAATTATGAGTTTAATAATGTTAGACTAGTAGCCGGTGAAGGTGTATTCTCTAATCACCTTTCTCGATAATGAGGGGCGATGTAACGCCATACATCTAAGAGGTGGATGGACCGAGTTACGAGAATTTTGAATTACTCGGTGTCGTTCAAGAGAGAGTGAGAAGATATCCTTGGCGACATCTATATCAAATACAACCTAGAAACCACAGGACTCAAGGTGTTCAAGTTATATTAGAACGATGGTGGAAGACTACAAACACGTTCTTTTTCAAGGACTTTGAATGCGGTAAGTCAGTCTTTTCTAGAGGATTATGATGCTCTTCTTCATGGATTTCAGAATATGCACTTGGAACAGATGCAAAGATTGAGGGAAAGCATGATGTATGACATGAGTCTCAGTGTTGGAGCTGGTAGAGGATTGAGTCCTGGTTTTGGAGCCTGGGTGGAGGATTGAGTCCTAGTGGAAGTCGGCCAGACCTGTCAAAGTCGCAAAGTCGCCGAGGCCGCAAAGTCGTGGAAGCCGCAAGGTGGTGGAAGTCAAGAAAGTGGTGGAAGTCACAAAGTGGTGGAAGAAGATTGAGACGTCAAGTCATATGGAGGAGGTACCGTGAAAGTTCAACTCCAAACATGGTGTTAGAAAGTCAAGCAAAGACATGGTGTTGAAGAAAACATTGGCATGGATACAACTCCTACACGTATGTTTAGTCATTTGCCAACCGACATACCGACTCCGGTGGTGGTGTGAACATGGAAGTAGTTAGGCAAACGAATCAGATACCCCAATTGCCTCAACCTCATCAAAGATTTCAACCATTCCAAAGAACAATATCAACCACACGCATTTCAAGATTTGTATAATGTTCCCATACCCCGTACTCCCATTGCTTATCAAGGTTATGGTGATTTCCGATGAGACTCAACCACCAAGTCGGCCTCAAACCTAAGACCTTAACTAGTTTGTTGAACAACTCTATGGATCCGTAAAATGCAGTAATTGGATCTTTGGTCCTTAGGAGGAAACGGACAAGGAAATGAGTAGTTAAAATGTTTTCTTTTAGTTGAAATTTGAAATGTAATTTTGTTTTTTTTAGATTAATGGAAACTATCTTTTAAATTAATATTCGATTGAAACCAGATTTACATTTCATTAAAAATTCACCTTGAGTAGGTATGTGGAAATACGCTATCATGATCCATGTTATTTCTCCGTAGTCAAATCCACTTCTGTTATGCACTATCCATGGTGAAATGAATTTGAAGTTGGGTTGGAATTGGTTGAAATCCTAAGAGGGGAAATATGAGCCGTTGGATGAAGATCTCGACGAGCGATTATCATCAGTATCGAGCGATAGCTTGACTGTCGGGGCCGACCAATGACCATCGAACGATCATTTGACCATCGAGCGACGAAAGACTCTATCGCTTTCATTTAAACTCATCGCGTATGCCTATATGCCAGAATAACATATTGGCATATGAGTTTGGCGATTGGCATACCCATAAGGTGCATATATGCCAAATACCATGTTTTGGCATGTGCATAGGAAGAGGCCTAACAAGGGATTGCAAAACTTAAGTAAATATAACCATTGGATCTCCAAACTTTAAAATTCCACCGTTAGATTTCACAAATAGAATTCCGTCCGAACTATTGTTATTGTCCATTAGATCATTAAACTTCCTCTTTCTTATCAGCCGTTAGATTTTAAAGAAGTGGTATAAAGAATGTTTACGTGACATAAAAGTAAATGCACTTTTTATATATTTAAAAATCTCATATCTTTTAAACTACATATCGGATTTTGAAATTTTATATATTCTAAATCCCTTTAAATTAGCTACGCAATGAGCACAAATAACGATATCAAATTTTTGGTTTTCAATTTTTATATATGTCTCCAAATCTTATATGTTTTCTCCTTAAAATTAGACATAGTTTAGAAAAAATAAATCTAACGGGGATGTGCAACGCACGTGCTCACTGCTTGTTATTATAATCGCCAACAACATCTGAAAGGGAAATGGGAACGGCAGAAGAAGAAATGAGCAGCAGCAACATAGGGTTAGGGAAAGTGGTGTGTGTGACTGGTGCATCCGGTTACATCGCTTCATGGCTGGTGAAGTTTTTGCTTCAACGAGGATATACAGTCAAGGCTTCTGTTCGTGATCCAAGTATGTCTTCTGTCTTCCTTTCCTTAGTTTCTACTCTATTGATTTATTTGTTTTATTTATTTATTTATGTCTTCTTCTAATAATAGTAGTAATTAGTTAAAAATGAAGATTTCTTCTTCTCTTTTTTGTTTTATTTACAATTTATCCTTAAAATGAACAAACAATCTCAATTGATTCAGGATTTTGTTTTTAGGTCACATATGGATATGTTTCTGGATGCTTTGTGTAAACAACGTAAAAGATTGGTAATAAAAAGAAACATTTTTCTATACGGTTTGTTGTAGAAATCTATTGAATCGCCTTGATTTGACCCTCCCTTACCTTTCTAATGTCAGAATTTACTGTTATGGATCAAATTTTATTGTTAAAAAATTTATAACTTGTTGAAAACGTGATATTTTGTTAGGGAACACCGTGACGTAACCACATTCATTCTATTGCCAACTTGATTTTTTTTTTGTCACTCTGGTTAAGTGTCTTGTTTGATGATGTAGATGATCCAAAGAAGACTGACCACTTGCGCGCGCTACATGGAGCCAGTGAAAGGTTGCATTTGTTCAAAGCAAATTTGTTGGAAGAAGGATGTTTTGATGCAGTTGTTCAAGGGTGTGAAGGCGTTTTTCATACAGCATCACCATTTTATCACGCAGTCAAAGATCCACAGGTTTTGCTCAATATATTACTTCAATAGTCGCACACAGATTAGTTTTTTGCGCTGTTGGTGTTCTATTTAACTACTATAGATGGTTTTTTGTGATAGTATGCTATTAGTTCTCTTAATGGACACGAGTTCTCTACCTATAGAAAGAGTTTCTATCATATTGTATGTTTGGCATTCGTTAATCGATTATTGTTGTCAAACCTATTTGCACTGTTCTATGCAGCAGTGCTTTTTTTTTCTTTTTGAAACTCTTACAGCGAGTCCAATAAGGTGGCCACTGTTTTCACTTTTAGGCATAGATCTTATTTCTTGACAAACAAATGTTGGTAAGGATGCAAGAAGCGGCTTCTGTAGATGGATGGTTGTAGACATTTAACTGATTGACTTCTTAACAACTATAAGGGGGTGCCTACAATGTACGCACATTACATGTGAATGAGGCTCCATCTCGATGTATTACTAAAAATGTTGCATATTGTATCTGTTCTAAGTATGGATATCATGTCATTGATATTTTAGAAATATGGAAAATATTTGGAAGACTGCAAGGATTCATGTATGAACATTCTCTTTATTTCTTCAAAGTGCAAGGAAGTTTTGTAAACTAGCCTTAACCCTTTAATTTTATTAGTTCAGCCCAAAGGTTGAGGTCATAAAAGCACCGATTTTCTTGCTTTTGTCCAAAGACATTTAGTTTTTTTCTTAAAAAAAATAAATTGGATGCGGATGTTCAGGGATTTTAGAGATCTTCCACATTTCTTATTTCATAGATGGGTTGCATTAGAATTAGCTGCAGTAAATGGATTTCATGAGCTGCTTCCAGTCAAGAAAACGTGCTACGTGCATACTCATCTTGTCTTCAACCTCAACTTTCCATCGAGTCAGTGAGGGTTTTTCAGATGATGTACATTAGATACAAAATATATAGTTGAGAATCATTTTGTGTCTGTAAGACTTGAGAGGGAACCTTATGGTTTTTGTTGCGAAACTGAGTTCAATCTAGTGGTCTGAAATCCGGTTCCAGTTTTTCGGTAGTGCTACAAGACTTCCATTCTCGTGTTATGCGCCCATTGGTTACCTTTAATATGTTTTTATTCTCAATCACATTCTAAACAGTACCAATTTTTCAGGCTGAATTAATTGAACCTGCATTGAAGGGAACACTTAACGTGCTTGGTTCATGCGCGAGAACACCATCTGTTAAAAGAGTGGTTCTGACCTCCTCCACGGCTGCAGTTCTATACAATGGAAAACCAAGGACCCCCGAGGTAGTGGTTGATGAGACCTGGTTTTCTGATCCAGAAGTATGTAAGAATGCAGAGGTATGTATACATAAACATCTCTTTCTCTTTTCTGGTATCTTTTGTAGAGTCTTAGAAATAATCTTTATCTTGATTTCTCCCATATCCCGGTGTTCAAGATCTGGGAATGTTTCATTCTGGAGTGAGTAGTGTTTGGAGTGAAAAGGTTACGTCGTGTTTTGGTATCTATTTGTTTTTTTAACAATCTTTGGGTTTTACCAGCTTTGGTATGTGCTTTCGAAGACCTTAGCTGAAGCAGCTGCTTGGAAATATGTAAAAGAGAAGGGAATTGATATGGTTACCATAAACCCTGCTATGGTAATTGGTCCGCTCTTACAACCAACACTTAATACAAGTGCTGAGGCTATTCAGAAGCTTGTTAATGGTATGTTGCGTTTGTTATATAGATCTTTGTGATACTCCGTCTTGTAGATATCTGCATTCACAAATCTCAGACAGAGTATACTCCAAACGATAGTGGAGTCAGGAATTATTGCTCCTCAGTGGGGGACTTGATCAACCAAACCAAGGCCAATTTTTTTTATAAGCTTGTTTTATGACTGTATCTACTTAATGCCTGGTGTACAAAGGTCTCATAGGTTGATTTTCTTGGAACTTTACATCAGGTGCTGTTTTATGGTGGTAACATTCTACTCAAAATCTAGATCATTCACTCTGAAAATCACATCTTTTAAAATATTGCAATTACGTTACTATTTACTAATTTTATGTTCATAGCTGAATCATTCGATCAGGGTTTTCAAAATTTTAAACAAGATTTTTATTGGTGAAGGTGGTCTACATGGTGAGTAGAACATTTCCTCACAGAAGGCCCTTAATTTGATTCCAAGACAGAATCAGTTATTTGTCCCTTGTTTGTCTGTTGTAGATATCTCTTCTTTCTTTATTCTTCTTTTTTCGTATCCCTAAGCTTGTGCAGGAGTTGTTTGGATATGACTAGTTAAAAATCAATTTTCTTATTTACCTTACTTACGTAATATGCCAGAAGACACTGAAATTGGAAATATCGTAATAAGGTCGAGCGACAAAGGAATAGACATGCATTTTGATAGATCTTTGAGGACCGTGATATTTTTGTGATTTTTAATTGTGTCTATCTGATGCAGGAGCAAATGCATTTCCAAATGCAGCTTTTGGATGGGTTAACGTCAAGGATGTTGCTAATGCACATATATTAGCTTTTGAGACTCCTTCAGCTAGCGGAAGATACTTGTTAGTCGAGCGAGTTATTCACTATTCAGTAATAGTAGAGATGTTACGCGAGCTCTACCCTGCGGTTCAGCTTCCCGGGAGGCAAGTCTTCAGTATTTGTTAGGAATTGCATCCGTCTTCTTTTCTCACACAAATATTTTAGTTAGTCATCATACCTCTTTCATCTTGAGAAGTTGAGGACGGTGGTCTTAGAAAACAACACAAAGCACAAAGATCTATAGAAACCCTAATTTATCATAATAGGCTACCTTGAAAATTTGATGTTATTATACCTCCTTCTACGGCTATTCAGAAGCTAGTATAAATTTCTCCATAATAAGCTTCCTTATATTATGTGTTATTCTTATCGGCAGGTGTGCAGATGAGAAACCTTTTGTGCCTACATATCAGGTGAATACAGAGAGGACAAAGAACTTGGGAATTGACTTTATTTCTATGCAGGAGAGTCTCAAGGAAACTGTCGAAAGCTTGAAAGAGAAAAAATTTATCAGTTTTTGAGTGTTCTTTGCTACTCGTTGAAGTAGACATACCAATAAAAGTTATGGATGTGCTCTGAGTTTTGTTATGCCTCAACTTGGTCGTTGTTTCTGTTTTTCTTATTTTTCAGTGACTGTCCATTTACCCAGATACTGCAAAAATATACATGTAAAACCTAAAAAGCTAGAAACATGGAACGAATAGTAAAATAATGCGCAAACTTTGATGCAAAACTATCTGTTTCTTTTCTCTTTTCGTTCTTTCCACAGTTTCTTGTAATGCATATCATGAGTTATGGGCAACTATGTATGAAGTTGTTCTTGAATTTTAAAAAATTTCACTATTCCTTTGGGTTCAGTATGGTGATAATGAGATAATCATGAGAGAATGGAGAATCGTCTACTGTCACAGCCTTCCTATAACCTTCCTATCAAATTATTAGGTCTATACTCCGGCGGTAGGAATGTGACTTGTGAAGCATCAAAACGCCAGTATTGGCGCCGTGTTTGTGTCAGACGTGCATCAGACACAGGACGCGCGTTGTGTTGGACGCGTGTGGGTTACCGACACAACGCGCGTGTAGAAATCCATACTTCATTTTATTAGATGGGTAATCTAGTATGTTAAGGAAATAAGTATAATAGTTAATTTTTGTGCCGGTGGGCTAATTTAACGACATAAGATTGAGTTTTTTCGTGTATTTGCATGATTAACGTATTTGATATACTATAACACAATGATTTACGTATATAAAAATTACATTTAATTAATATATATAAACGTGTCCGCGTCTGAATTTTACTAATTCCTATATCGGCGTCTGAATTTTACTAATTTTACTAATTTTACTAATTCCTATGTCCGCGTCGTGTCGAGTCCGTGTCCGTGTCAGTGCTTCCTAGAATGTGAGGGGTTGAACAAGTAGTAAAAGCTTCTGATGGCTTTTATCGTGGCAGCTGGATGGATGTTGTTAGTAAACCTAATGAATATTCCACCCAAGACCACGATGCTTTTACAAACAGAACATGGAGCTAGTTGAGAAATCATAATCAATGTTTTCCAAATTGTTCAGAGTTTTTTTCTTTCCAAGCATTTGCTCAAAAAATGAAACATATATTACTATCTCTTATACCTAACTCAAAAAAATGAAACATACATTACTTCAGACCAATCTCTCTATGTAATAATTAAAATCATCTCTAAGATAATTGTTGATAAAATAAAATTATTGTTAGGCAACAATATATCACCTTTTAATCTGCTTATCTTCCCAATAGGATTATACATTTTTAAATGGAGCTATAGTCTCATAGGTAGATAATGTCTTTGGTTCTCAGTTGTGATTCCTCCCTTGAACCCTTCTCGTGTCGATACTCACATCAGATTCCATGGTCTTGAAGATGTGGAAGAGGTTTCTACATCTCAGTTTGATCTTGAGGTAAGTAGATCGAAGCCGTCCTCTTCGGAACTAGTTCTTAAATCATTTAGAAAAGTATGCTTTAAATCTAGAGCTACCGGTCTTTTTCCAATCGACTCTCTAAACTCAAAAAGAAAAGGAAAACTCCTCATCTTCAGATCCTTCAATTCCCCCTGGCTTCGAATCATATAATGGATTTCAAGGGCTTGAAGAACAACATGAGGTCGCTTCATCCCCTTTGGTTTTGGAAGCCACAGTAAAAGGATCACTAATCCTTTTTTGTCTGAGACAAATCTTGGAGTCAACACCAATCTGAGCATAAAAGCTAAGCAGACAGGATATTTTCCTTAATGGTATGTTAAGTACAAAAAAATTAAAAATATTCTGTTAAATCTATTATTGATCCTGACAAAATTTCAGCAGCTAAACTCATGGATTTTGATTCTATAATGAGTTTAAGTTTTCCCTCCTCTAAAGAAAATCGCAAAGATATGTTTAACAATGAAAAATCATAAGGGATTAAACATAGAGGAGGTGGATGAAAGTCTTACATAACTGTAGCTTGCATTCTTAACCTGGTTGGCAGCTTTTAGTTTGGTGTTTTGTTTCTTAGGTTACGTCTTCTCTTTTGTTGTATTTCTTGATGTTTCTTGGTAGGAATTGACGTTTCCTCTAGCTTCTTCATTATGTTTTTACTTTTGTCAGGGCTTTATTGATCTCTTTAAGATGTATTTTCCCATGCACGGCTTGTGTGCCTTTATAATACACTTCCTTTTGACTGATAAAAAAACAAAACAAAAAAAAAATCTGCGTCAACTTATAAATATATTTTTAAGGTATAATGTTTCAAGGATGCATAAATTTTTTGGATAAAAATATAGATGTATCAATGTGGACCTTTGTAACTAGCTTTGGGGACTCTACACATGATTTGAAGGTTAGAGGCATTGGCATTGGCACTGGCACCCTCTAGATGAGAAAAATTATAGGATTAGATGTCATTTTGGCAATTTATAACCTTATATAGAAATAACTAGATCTTAACCCGTGCCGTAACGGCACGGACATAGATGTGCAACCCAGTTCTTTCATCATCCATCTTCCGATTACACACAGAACTTGGCATTTCATTTGATACAATGGCCCATCACATTAAATATAATCTCTAGAATGTTAATTTGAAAATAGGAGGTTGTTACAAATCCAGTGAAGTCTTTCATGAAAACTTGAAGCGACAACCCCATATTGGAAAACCGTTTGCGTTTCTATCCTTCATAGGAGGTTGTTACAAATACAATGCGACAGCCCCATATTGGAAAACCGTTTGCGTTTCTATCCTTCATAGACGTTTCAGTAACAATAGGAATATATAATTAGGTTCCTTTCGGTGATTGGAAACAAATGAATATGGTAACATCCCATCACAAATTTTAAGAAATCCAACAACTAAACGCTCTCTATAAAAATAAACTAAAGATAATATGGTGGAATGATTCAATTATTTTGTTCCCTTTAAGCTCTGAAGATGATAGCAAAACTTCAACCCATGGAGTCATTTTTGGTACTTCTATAATAAAATCTTATTAATACAGTAAGATTTTGTTATCATAAAATACATGATGTTCATTTTTTTTCTGTACAGTTTGCATTGCCCATTTACTCTCTAACAACATATGTTAGACACCTTGCTTGGGTCGAATCAACCGCCCAAAACAAAAAAGTTGAAGTAAATATCAAAGAGCATAACTTAGAGCTGCCGCGGAAAAAACAGGCCACAACAGAGTGGTAAAAGGTTTAAGAATTTATACTTCTCTTTGTAATGTAATTTTGAGAATTAAATTAAGTAGGTCAGTCAACACAATTTTATTTAGAGAAGGAGGCAGATATGGAACAAAATTGTGAGGGGAGGACAAAATAACCAAGCTTCTAAAGCAGAAGTCGACCCATATTGAATAATAAATAGATTTGGCAAAAATGAATCGGTTGATAGATTCTTTGGGGTCAATTACCAAACACAAATACCTAAGCACAAAGAAAATATAAGGATGAAAACCTACACAGGGAACAAAATATCAACAAAGGAAAAATTGACAGATCAAAAATCAGCTTTCACCACACTGATGCAACTTTAGGGAGTATATGTAGGGTTTTTATTCCGCAGTTGGGAAACGGAAGAGAGTAAATTAATGGTTCACATTTAAGAATCTATGCTTTAAAATGAAACATCATTTTAAGTAATAGTCGCGGGCATTTAGCATCCAACAGTTAGGGAGTATATATGTAAACAAATGAAATAGGGAAAAATCTTAAACATACGGGTACCTTGCTTAACTGCGATAACTTTGAGTGAACTGGTTTAATACCCAATATGTCTATCAAAGATATAGTGATAAAATCCATTGGTTATAGGCACACTGCCACTTTTCGATCACGTCCTAGATTCCGAGCTGATACAGGGGAACACACTTATTCAAAAAATTGATATACAACTTAACATTCCAGAGACTTCCCAACCAGAAGCGCAATGACTAATCAATAATTTTTATAATTACAAAGCATTAGAATCAGTTGCATAGAAGAGATAAAAAGAACAAAGTCCTAAGATGGCAATAGAACAAACTGGAAGATGCAACCACAACCGGAAGCCAGAAGGTTAAGCCAAAAAAGACATTTTCATGCGTATCTACTTGATATGATGGCGCGACATAACATGACAGAAAAACTAAAAATAACAAACCAAATGAGAAATCGAGGCCGATCTTACCCGAATGGAGGCATCATTTAGAGTGCGAGCAGCTGAAATATCGGCCAAACTACAACGTATGGCACTGAATGAACGTGTAAATGTAGCAAGCTCCTACTAAAAGAAGTTTCAACTCATATGGGTGAGGTTGGTAGTCAAGTTTGAAGCACCCTTCGTCAGTTAGTGGTCTAAGTTCTTTACCTGTTCTTTTTGTATGAAAAAATAATAATTTTTGCCAAACCCTATTGGTTTAAACCTTTTATCAAACAGATTGAGATCACCCCCAAGTCATATTCAAAGTAGCCAATCATTAAATTATGTGATATCAGAAAATAATTTGTCCATCCAAATTCATCTTCACGCAGGACGACAACAACATTAAATCCATCACGGTAACAACAACAACAACTAAAACGTAATTAAGAAAAAAAATTGAATATTGAAAATACCTTTTAAGATTTATTACTACAACCCATATAGATTTTGAAGTTGTTATGATCAACAACTGATTTCATTCCCTCTGGACCAACCACAATACAATAGACGATGAAAGGTGATTGATTCCTCGGAGTAGTGAGAAGGTTTTGGCATTGAGATGAGAATTAGTTCCATACGCAGATTTTTTTTTTCTGAGCAAATCAAGAGAAGTCTTCCTGGATACCATGGAAACTGAGAAGTCTTTCTGTTTTTCTTCATTAGGAACCGAGAAATAAAAGAAATTATACAGCTTATATATATAATTAAATGAGAAGAATAGCTTTACTGAATGCGATCAAATTATACAACACCATGAAGGTTAAAATAGGTAAGAACAAATATAAGTCTACTGAATCTGAGATTTGCCTTTGAAGAGGTACTTTGAGTTTCAAGACGGTTCTTTCTGAAGAAAACGAAACAGAAGAAGATGTAAGGGTTCATGATGGTAATGAGGTAGTGAAGGAGAGATTGGGGTTTTATTATACTTACCATGGATGCTGCAGCGAGTTGGAGAAGCTAAAAGGATAAATCTTCTTTTTGGTTTTCGTACTCTGAGATTTTGTTCGTCTCCGGAATTTGAAAAGTGAAAACTCGGCGAGAAGAGAAACGACATGTGAAATGAAAGAAGTCATTAACTCGGTAGGCGGTAGAATTAACGATAATGTGTTTTGGGGGATTAACCTCAGCCATTGATTTATCTTTTCCAAGGATAAATCCTGGCCACCACTCAGATAGGCTAAGTTAGCCAAACTGTGCTTTATACTCTTGATACTTCTAAAAGTTGTCTTGTATGGGTGCTATATATGAAAAACCCACATTTACCACTGGAAAAGCTCTTACTTATTTACAGACAAGGTCTAAAGTTAATAAAAAAAAAAAAAAAAAAAAAAACCTTGGAATTGCCTGAATGAATCCACATATTTAAGTGAGTCTCTTGATAAACCGTGTAATATTTTTCCTATTAACCACTCACCAGTCTGCAAAGTAAAAAGTTCATTAAACAATCAAAGAGCGCTTTAACTTATTATCCAAATTTCAAAGATAGATTTCTTCACCAGAGTCATATGCTCAAAGAGCAGTTTCAAGTTTATGACAATGATTTTGATTCTTTTGAATGAAGTAAAGAGTACAATAATAAATTTTTTGAGTATATATTAGTTGATTTGCTGACAATAGCAAATAATGGGATGTGCTTTTACCTCATACGGAGTTTTCTTTGAATACCTTTTGTGAATCGATGAACCGATAAGACTCCTTTTGAAATTGTCTATTCTAAAGTTCCAAATCATGTTTTGTACCAATTCCAACGTCAAGGCTAATAATTAACATGGTAGAAAAAACTTCTCTACTTCATCAAGAAGTCGACCAAATTTACAGAATCTAATGCAAAATACAAGGAGGTCAAAGCAGACAAACAAACATTTTAAAAGGTTTAAAGAAAGGGAGTTGGTTATCATTCATCTAAGAAAACGAGATTTCCAAAGTGGGTACTTACAACAAAACCAAGATGAAGAAATATGGTCCATCTAAGGTCTTTGAAACACATCGATGATACTACATATGTAATCGATCTTCCTCGCCGATCGAACATATCCAATGTGTTAAATGTCCAAGAAATTTTCATCTCCCATGGATATAATGAAGTCATGTTATTTGCGAGACACCTCGAGGACGAGTTTCATTCTAGAAGGGGACTAATGCGGTATCGCATATTCGGATTATAGAATCTGAAGCCTAGTTAAATTATTAATTTTCTAAGTTAGTTATTTCAATTTATTTTTATTTAAACTTTTAATTTCCTAATATAGTTATTAGTTTATTATCTTGTGCCTATATAAAGGCAGGTCATGATTCAGGAATACACACACTATTATTATTATTGAAACCTAAATAATACTTTGCTTTCAACTCTTCTTTTCTTTCTGCAACTCAGTTTTGGTCCAAACTCTCTTCTTCGTATCTCTTTTATTCTTTCTCGCATCTCTGCAATATCCTTATTGTCGTTATTCTTTAGTGTTCTCCATTACAATGCCTAATTTTGATTTTACAGAATGGTGATATTAGAAAATAAGCTTCAGAAGCAAAACTAACCTTGTAATATTTGACTGCACTAGAAATGCTGGAATTATTTTCTTGAAATCTAACGCCTCCGTTGTATAAAAATAAAATTAAGTTAGTTATGTTATAACATGAATATTAAAACGAAATGAGAAAAAAAAAACTACATCGGGTTTTCACCATGAAACAATAAAAACTTAGCTATGGTCTTCTTATTCACCAAGTGTAATTCCATGTATAATCTTGCAAAGGAATTGCCCATAAGTAAGCTTACTACTTTTAAACGAAATCCTTGGCATTATTAAGTTGGACTACAACCAAATTTCATTTTTCACTTGAGATGCTAAAGTTCTTATAATGTCTAAAAATGTGACCTGGACTGATTTTTATGCTATAGTACAACGAGAAATCGATAGGGATGTTGTGTAGAATCATTCTTGTTAATTGAAGTCATAATTTGAAAAACCTTTTCCTTTTTTTTCTTCTTCTTTTTTTTTGCTAATTTTAGCATCTATTAACATCCAATAATCACCAACTACTCTTAATGAAAAAATAAAATAGTAAAGCACCAAGTATTGTATTAGTAATATTTGATTCATTTTATTACTAAGACATTTAACAACAACATAAACAAAAGAAATTAGGCTGCAAGTGAAAGAAACCTTAGTTCTAAGAGAGTGCAAGTGCAAGGGGAAAAGAAGGAAAAAATTCAATACTGTGAAGAAGAGTAAGATCTCATGACATTTTTAACATTTCTTATATATTTTCATGTTTTAGAATGTAGCATGCATAAATGAAATTATTTTCATCCACTTCTTTTGAACATTGTGAATGAAATCGTTACGATTTTTGCATTTCCAGTTGGGGTCATTTTTTAGGTAGAACGGATGGTCGACTCGGAGTTAACTTGTCAGTTAGATGTGACTCCAAATTGACTAGGACATGTTTAGAGTCATAATTTCATTAATTTGTTCATGTAATAATGCAGAGTTCAAAAACTTATTTGTTATATATACTGATCTTGGAATATGAATCCTTACAAGAAAGGAACAATGTGGAACATCATCGGGATGCATGCGACGAGAAGGAAACAACTGGTTAGGACTCATTAGAATTTTATACTTAAGAAACTTTTTTTTATTTCCTATTATCTTGCTAATTTGTTTAATTTTTGCTAATTTTTGCATCATATTTGACTAGCAGATGTTATTTCCTATTATCTTGATTATTCTGGTTGCATTTGTTGGTAACACAATGGCTAGGACAATTACTAAGGAAGGACAATATAGAAATTACAACGAGCTTCCCTGGTGGGAAATACTTTTGATTGTTCTTGGAGCTATAATATTGCTTGCAATTGTTCTCTATACTTTTTATTGGTTTGGGTTCTTTGCCACCCGCTAACCGAAGCAGGGTTTAGGTTCCAACGTTCAATTTTAGGTGGTTCATTGTTGATTTAAGCTAATTAATATCAGTATTATAACTCGTGAAACTTGGTGCTCTTTGCTATAGTATCTTGAGACTCGTTTCTATCTTTTAATATCTGCTTATGTATACTTGAGATACTTACCTTGGTTTGGACATTAATAACAATATTATCCTGACAGGAGGGAAATTTTTGATAGAGATGTGATATCATCAAAATCGAAAACTTAACTCCGCTTAAATGGCTGGATTTTTTTTAAAAATAAAACGCTGTATCTTTAAAATTTGTGATGTATATATCTAATCTAACATCGTCAAACTGAAATTATTTTCAGCCACTTCTTCATTTGATGTGACTTTTTCTTAGTTCATCTTCATCTGTAATGAAAAATTGAACCGTTAACATGCGAAAGCATTATTCTTTGTGTTTCTCATAGTTCCAAGTGATTTGTTGATTAATTGATTATAATTTGTTTCCAATATTTCAGGTGTCTCGACCAAAACTCACGGTTTATGTGCTTGGGGCCCACTATCTGATTCCAGACCGTGCAGACTTTGTGGACAAGTGAAAGAATTGGGAGGGATCTAGTGTGGGAAGAATAGCTCTCCTTTGATATATTCTCACATAGGATTGAAGATATCCGTATCAGATCCATCGTCCACAACTCAGGATTTATTCTAGGCAAGGTGAGCTTAGAGTCGGTTCATGTTTATGCATCTGTTTTCAATTGGTACGTTTTAGATATTTTTCTTTGTTAGGTTTTTGGTACCATTACCAATATTAGTCTTAGGCTTCCACATTACTAACAATAAACATGCTAGGAGTTCTAAACAATACATAACCCATATTTTTATAATATTAGCATCTCTAGATACAACCCATAACTACCATGTTGCTCTATAATATGTCACCATATTTCAAGTTTAAATCCCTAAATTATTTTCAAACACAAACCCTAATCCAAAATTGAGTTACAAAAATGAATTTTCTCTTAAAGAATTTAATTTTCTCTTAAAGAATTTAACACTTTGATGTTCAAGAGAAAAAAATAGAAGAATTTAACATTTTGTAACGAGAAAAATTCATAGTTTCAAGAAGAAATAGAGGGGTTATTTTCGAACATCAAATTGAAGAAACAACATATGTATTATAAAAACTTTTGTTGCAAAAGAAAATCCAAAGAAAGTTTCTCCATCAGAGAGTGTGAAGAAAAAGAAACAAGAGGAACATTCAAACATTAAGGTAAGATCCATAATCACATTTCATTTTTTTTTTCTTTTTCTTCTTCTTGTTTTTTTTATTTTTTTATTCTAGGACAATATTGATGATTGGTGGTAAATTTTTTGATGTTTTGAAGCAATAAGTGGTTGACAATTCTCCGAATTCTACCAATATTTCATCAAAAAATGAATCTGGGTTTAGGTCAAAAAATTTGAAACCAAATCGAGGAAAATTTGTTTAAAAATTCAGCTTTCTATGGATAAGAATCCCGATTCTCCATCTTTGTTAATCCCTGATGATTTCATTGATAATTGTGTGGATGAATGGATGTTCGTTTGATTGGTAGATTAGATTTAGTTAAATTGAAATTTGATGTTGCAGAAGCCTCCATGAGAAAACAATGGAACTTAAAGGATAATCTTCAGCTTATTCCCTTGGGAAAATGATTTTTTATCATCAAATTATCAAATCTGGATGATAGAAACTACATTTTGCAGGGTAACTGGATTGTTGAAAATCAAGATTTGAAAGTAAGAGAATGGGAACCAATTTAATCTAGAGACACAAAAATCTTTTTCTACTTTTGTTTGGGTTTTCTTTCCTGGGTTGAGTATTGAATATTGGAAGGAAGTAGTTCTTTTACAAATGGGGAACAAAATAGGAAAAGCAATTAGAGTTGATCCTTCTACTTTGAACAGAGTCAGTGGATATTATGCTAGTGTCTTGGTTGAAGTGGACTTAGCTAATTTCATTCCTAGCAAAATTACGATGGAATCAAAATATGGTAAGTTTGAGCAAGTAATTCAGATTCCAAAGCTTCCCAAATATTGTAATAACTGCAAGAATATTGGACATCATGTAGCAGAGTGTACATTTGAAAGGTCAGAGCAACATCATGTTCCTCCAGTTCAGCAAAAGAAAGTTTGGAGACATAAGGTTAAACCAGTTCAAGTTCCCAATCCTGTAGGTTTTGATATATGTAATACTTCACGAGAAACTTTTAGAAACTCCAAAATCTGTTTTGTCGGTTGAGGAGATTTTCAGTGATGAAAATGTTGTAGGTGAGATTGTTCTGCCTAACTTTCATTCAGTAGGAAATTCATCTTCTGGAAGCTTTCACATTTTACAGGATAATACTGAAGAGTTCTCTGGTGTCATTGAGTCCCTGGTTGAGTTCCCAGCTCTTCCAGTTTAAAATATTCTCAGTATTAGTTCAAGCGCACCATCAATTAACAATATGGTTAGTATTCTTCATTCAGCTGTCAAAGATATTGAAGGTTCTTCAGTTTCTCAACCAAAAGCAACTGAAGAAGTCTTAAAGGTTGACATTGAAAATAAATCAAAACTCCAGAAGCCAACTAGAAATGTCACCACAAGGCAACAAGCTGCTCAGACCAATTCAACTGGAGATAAAGTTATTGGCAGTAAGAATTTTTCAGGAGTGAGAAGTCCTTCTACTTCTCAATTACCTTCTAAATGAGAGTTTTATATTGGAATATCAGAGGCTTAGGAAGATCCAAAGCCAAAGATAAACTTTATAGTTTAGTTAAAGCTTTTAGTCCTACTTTAGTTTGGATTTCTGAACCTAAAATAAGAGTGAAGTCTGATTCTTGCTCAAGATTAAGGCTTCCTGGAATGAATAAAAAAATTATTCATAATTCTACTGAATCAAGAAAGGGAAATGTATGTCTTATGTGGAGTGCTTCAATCAATGAGCTAGTGGTAATTTCAAATACTCCTCAAGCTATTACTGTTGGAGGTCATTTAGTAACAGGTGTTCATGCAGCTTCTTTAACCATTCATAGAAGATCTCTGTGGGAGAATTTAGTAAGTATATCATGTTTAAATAAACCATGGTTAATTATTGGGGATTTCAACTCAGTTCTTAGCATGGAGGAAAAAAGAGGAGGTAGAAATCCATTAAATTCTGCAATGTTGGATTTTAATAATTGTATTCAGTCTTGTGAAATGATCAAAGCACCAAAAACTGGTTTGGAATATTCTTGGTGTAACAACAAAGTGGGTGTTAAAAGAATTTTGTGTTTACTTGATAGAGCTTTATACAATGTTAAGTGGCTGGAAGCTTATCCTAGTTAGGGGTACAAAATTGGTACAAGAGGAACTTCATATCATAGTCCTCTCTTTGGTGGAAATGCTAATCTTCTTAAACCATCTAACATTCCTTTTAGGGCCTTGAAGGTTTGGATGACACATGATGGTTTCAGAAAATTTATTGAAGATGCTTGGAATATAGAAGTGAGGGGTAATCCTGGTTTTGTTTTCCTCAAGAAACTTAAATATCTCAAAAGATAATAAAAGAGTGGAACTGAATGTTTTTGGAGATGTTAAAAAAATTAAAAGAAGCATATGAAGATGTAATGAAAGCTTCTTTAAATTCAGATAGAAATTCATGAAGATATTGGTCTATTAAATCGATTAGTTACTTTGCAAGAGGCGGACATGAAGTCATAACTCAACATAAGCATGAAATTGAAAAACAAAAAGCTAGAGTGAAGTGGTTAAGAGAAGGTGCTCGCTAATACTAAATTCTTTCATGTAAATATGAAAATAAGACAAATTCATAATGCAATAATTGAGTGGAGAATGAAAATGGTGAAATAATAAGTTCTCAACAAGGTATAGCTAATATTTTAGTTCATTACTTTGAAGACAAGTTCACAACTAAAGAAGTTCAATTCTCAGAAGATATTTTTGATGCTGTTCCAAGAGTGATTACTGATGAAGACAATGCTAGTATGGAATCTATTCCTAGTTGAGAGGAAATTAAGAAAGCTGCTTTTGAGCTTAATCCTGACAGCTCACCTGGACCAGATAGTTTTGGAGGATGGTTTTACAGAATGGCATGGGATATCATTAGTCCAGATTTTGTTAGAGCAATACAAGACTGCTGGGCAAAGGAGTTTATTCCTGTTGGTATGAATTCAAATTTTCTTATGCTTCTTCCTAAAGTTAAAAATGCTAGAAATCCAAATCAATTTAGACCCATTGGTCTAATGAATTTCAGTTTCAAAGTCATCACAAAGATTATAACATCAAGATTGAGTACAGTGGTTGATAAAGTAGTTTCTCATCAACAAGGGGCTTTTATCAAGGGGGAATATTCAAAAGCAACATTGTCTTAGCCTCAAATGGTTAATGAATTAGAAACAAAGAGAAGAGGAGAAATGTAGGGCTTAAGTTGGATATAACTCAAGCCTATGACTCACTAAGCTGGGATTTCTTGCTTCATACATTAAAAAGTTTTGGTTTTTCTGGGAAATTTACCAATTGGCTACATATTCTTCTAAACTCAGCAATGATTTCTGCTCTTGTCAATGGAGGGCCTGCAGGGTACTTTAAAGTTAGTAGAGGGTTAAGACAGGGTGATCCCTTCTCCCCCTTACTTTTTGTCATTGCAGAAGATATTCTAAGCAGAAAATTAAGCTCAATAGTGCTTCATGGCCAGCTCATCCCAATGGTTAACAGAAAAGGTGTTCATCCAACTCATATACTTTTTGCTGATGATATTTTTCTTTTTTGTAATGGTGATAGAAGAAATGTCAACAAATTGTTATTACTTCTTGAAAAGTATCAAAAGTCTTCAGGTCAGATGGTGAATTTATCTAAAAGTAAGCTATTTGTTGGAGGTACTAGTAACTCTAGAAAAACTCAGTTGGCTGAAGATTTTAATATGTCTCTTGCAGACTTCCCTGATAAATATCTAGAGGTAATGTTAACTCTAGGTAGTATTAGATCAAAGCATATTTGGGGTTGTGTGGAGATGTTACAAGATAATTTAGCTGGATGGAAAGGCAAGCTTCTTTCATTCCAGGAAAGACTAATTCTAATGAAGTTTGTTCTCTGCAGCATTCCTATCTATAATATGTCTGTTTATAAATGGCCAAGAAAGGTTCTTAAAGAGTGTGAAAAGATTATTAGAAACTTCCTTTGGTCTGGGGATCCAAATGTAAAGAAAGCAGTTACACTCAAGTGGGAGAAAGTATGTTCACCTTTAGCTGAAGGTGGTTTGGGCATTAAACATTTGGAAAATATTAATAAGTCCATGTTAATGAAGCTTAGCTGGAAGATACAAAATGGTAATTCTGAATGGTCAAGATTCTTTCAGGCAAAATTTCAAGACAAAGATGGGAATTGGGTTAAATATTATAAAAAATCCTCCATTTGGCCAGGTATCAAATGGGTAAATGCTGATGTTTTTGAACATTCAAGATGGCTGATTGGTGATGGTGCTAAAGTTTCAAAAGATGGAATGATAATTGGATCAAGGATAAAACTTTAAGTGCATTACATCCTGATAATTCATTTATTGCTCAACATCCAGATATGAAGGTGATAGAACTCATAAGGAATGGAGAGTGGGATATCCCCCAAAATTTATCGGAGTTCTTTGATGTAACTGATTTACTTTTTGATAATAAACAAGACAAAGAATCTGGTCGGTACTATTACAGGTGAATTCACAAATTGCTTGACTTATAACTCAGTATAAGGAAAAATTTCCGAGTTCAAAGATTGACAAACACAGTTTTTGGCACAAAAGTATTCATCCTAGCATCTCCGTAATGTGTGGAAACCGGTGAGAGGAGTAGTCCCAGAGATGACAAAATGAAGAAGATGAAGTTTCATCTAGCTTCAAGATGTCCATTCCAGAAGAATACCGAGGAAATCCTAGATCACATACTGCGTACCGCAACTTTAGTGAAATCATTTGAGTCACTAGGAGGTATCTTCTTTTCATAAATCCTAAATCTTTTGAAGACATTATTTCATTAGCAAAGAATAAAAGCCCATCTGTGAAGGAAATTTGGAGGATAGCAGCTCTAATTACTTTAATAGAATTATGGTTCTTAAGGAATCAATTGGTCTATGAAGGAAGCAAGTTTGAATTTGGTAGCTCAAAACTAAGAATAACTCGATTAATAAAGGACAAGAAGTTAGAATGTCACTAGTATGTGGAATACTTCATATGACTTGCAAATATTGAAATACTTTGGCTTTAGATGCAGAAGTGTAAAAACTACAAAAATACTGAGATTTTCTTCACTCTGCCAGATCCTTGTTTTTATCTTGTATGCTGTGATGGTGCTTCAAGAGGAAACCCAGGTGCAGCTGGGTATGGGTTTATATGCAGGAAAGGAGATGGTGCATTTGTATTTGCAATGTCAGGGGGCATAGGTGTAGCTACTAACTTTATGGAAGAAGTTCTGGTAGTAATTTGTGCAGGGGAATAAGCAGTGCAACATTTCATTCACAAGGTATGCTTTAGAACTGATTCAAAAGCAGTAATATCAGCTTTCCAGTCAAAGAAAATTCCTTGGTGGGTTATAACAAGATGGAACAACATTATTGCACATATCACTGAATGGTATTTTACCCACAGTTTTAGAGAAATCAACTCTTCAGCTGATGCTCTGGCAAAGAGAGGCTCTGGCCTTCCCAGTGGAGAGAAGAGAAGCTACCAAATTCAACCAAACTTCATCACTTTGGAATCTCCTGATTGTCCTTATTATAGATTCACCTAAACATTTATTTTTGTTTTTTATTTTGTTTTGTTTCATTTTCACTCTTTTAATGAGTGATTTTGTACTCTTTGGCTCTTTTTGATTATAATGAAATTAGCATTACCAAACAATTTTTTTTTTTATTATTTTAGTTTCAGTAATGTAAACTAGGATTGAATAATTACTTGTTGTTCCTTGATATTCCAAGGGCAACATATGCAACATCTTACACAATATAAGTCCCCCAAAATTTAATGTTTCTCATATGTGATTAATGAGGTATTTTTAAATTTCAAAATATAATATAGGGTTAATTTGCATTACCTCCCCTGGGCAAGATCATAATTAGCGTTACCTCCCCTACATAAATTAAATTAGTCAAACCTCCCCTCGTTACATTTTCCGTCCAAAGCTGGTTATCCAAGTCAGCAGTTTTGTACACGTGGACTTTGACTTTCCCAGAATACCTCCCATGGCCAAGATCATAATTAGCGTTACCTCCCCTACCAGTTTTTACACGTGGGAAAGTCAAAATCCACGTGTAAAAACCGTCCACGTGTACAAAGTCTTTGATCGGGATAACGATCTTTGACTAAAATGTAACGAGGAAAATTTAATTTCGAGGGAACGTTTCACTAATTTAATTTCCTGAGGTGGCCCCCGTATTTTTTTGATAATTCATTAAAGACCCCTTGGTATTCTTATTACTTGAAAGAAAAATCCCTTAACAAGCCCCCCCTTAAAATATGTATTTTATAAATTAGCCCCCTTGAAAAAATATTCTCAAACAACGGCAAAAATTATCCCTATAATATATATGTGCTACTTTTTGCATTTCAAAATGTAAAACAATATATACGTATATATCTTGTTATTGTCACAAATATGTAGAGAGTTTCGAAGATTTTTATAAATCGTTAATTTCCACGTTGTTTGATTTATATGCATATAGATAAATTAATTAAGTACAAAAAAGAAATATGCCCTAATTTTTTTCCGCTCTAAATCTTGTATATGTTAAGGACGACTTTGTTGCCCGCTTGTATAATACGAAGTTATGCGACAATTTTACAATATAAACAAAAGTTTCATTATTTCTTACAGAATATTTTGATACATTTTTACAACCCTTATCCACTCATCTAGACACATGTTAGTCTGTGTTGTATGTTCTTACCCTGCATACGAAGTTGAAATGGTGAGGAAAACCACTCAAACAAAAAAATTTAATGTCTAACTTGCTCCAAAAGCATATTTCACATGTTTTAGTGTCAAAGATTTTGAAGATGCAGTGAAAGACTCCTTCCCCAGTTAATTTGGAATTAGCTCTTGAGTTTCAGTTGCTAAAGCATAGTTCTCATTTTTTTGATGCCCTAGACTAGTGGTCCCTAGACTACATCCAAACTCCTTAAATTGGAGTGGATTTTTAGCAATTACAGGGTTCGAAACCCTACCTCCGCAGTGGGAAGGAGCATACCAACCACCAGACCAACTAAAAGCAAAGATGTAGTGGAATTCTTATGAGACTCCTATTTTCTAGAACAAGCAAATTTAGGTCAGAGATTTTTGCTCTTGAGCATTCATAAGTTGAAGAAATATATAAGTATCAACAATAATAACACGAGGAAGGATCCATTGACATGGTCATTTTTTACATGATCTAACAGGGTCAAATCATCGTTGGATGTGACTGCTGCTGCGGCCAAGATTTTCTAAACTACATCAATTTTATCCTACGTCTTTTGGAGAACCCGTGACTCGAGAGACTTCATAGGCTCTTGTTTGATAAAATTCATTCTCTGGTTTCAAACTCTCCCTGTTCTTCGTTTTTCCTTAATTAATTAATCTGAATTCTGAAGATGAAAGCTACAAATAGTGGATGATACGTCTGTAAATGCATTCTCTGGTTTTGATTATTGCATTGAATCGGAGAAGTTCAATTCCTTTTTTGAGTCATTCTAAATCACGAAAGCCAAAAGATTCAACAGACCTTCAATAAAAAAATTACTTTTTGTTAACCTGACGAGATTGGGGTATACTCAAACTAATTGGGGTATACCCAATAAGACAAAATCTGGTCATTATGAAGTAAAACCAAGCCACCCCTTAACCTTATTTTTTCTAAATGGCTAATATGCCCTTGGTTAATTAATACTAAAATTCTGATTAGGTTAATTAATTAAGTTTAGATTAAAATTTTGAAATTATGAATTCAAGAGATTAACCTTTTGATCCGTCTTATGAATTCGATTTCGATCCAAAAATTTTGGTTTTGAAAATATGAAAGGTCAAGCAGGTCCAGTTTTGAATAAAGTGCCGGCTATAATATAGCCGATGGTATTTGTTTGAATAAAATGCCGACTAATTTTAGCCTAAGATGGTCCTTGGATGAATAAAACGCCGACCGTTTTGTGGCCTTAAGGGTCTTTGAATGAAGATTATGCCGACATTCTTATGACAAATACCGGCGTATGTGTAGCCTGCATGTTAAGGATTTATAACCCTGCCGACATTTACATATACCAAACAGAAAATAGAATATCTAAGATCTAATTCACTTTATTCATGCAATTTTGGTTACTACATTGATTGAAATGGAGGGTTTACATAGAGGTCTACCCACAAAACCTATACAAAAACTTCTAAAGCCATCAATCTTCCTCATCCGAAGACGATACGACATCCAAGTACTCCGGTTATCCTCCTGGGATTCTTTGCGCCAAGAAGTGATAGCTTGCATCGAACGCGAATGCTTCCCCTTTTCCTCCAAGTAGCGCGCTTTCACGACTTCATGCTACAAAAACACAAAAACAAACTTACATATGTTAGTGGTGTTTCATTGAAAGATAAAACAACATGGGTTGCGTAAAAAACCACAAAATTGCTTACAAATTGTGCAATGGACAAGGTGAAGGGGCGAGTGTTAAAAATCCGAGGTTGAGAGCCAAAAAGCAAGTATCGCGTTTTTCGATGACTAGGTGCCTTTCGTGGACTTGTTGAATACTTCTTCCATTAGGATTACCAAACTCGCCGCAAAATTTGTTGTGTACCCTAGCCCAAAAGGTCGTGGAATCCTCCCTTTCGAGGATTGACGTCTAAGTCGATTTTCCGCATACCATGCTTTGGTGATTGCCAAATCTTCATTTGAATCAAATGAAGTCATTGTTGTTTAGCTATTGGGTGAGTTTGATGGATTGTATGATGATATGAGCTTTGGAGAGTATATGAAACTATTTGTATGTTGTTTTGTAGAGAGAATTAGTGTATTTATATGATGGTGTCCAAATTTGGCCGTTATAGTGCCCAAGTACAAGTCAATCAATGAAATTGTACTTGCCAAAATTTGAATTTTGAATTCGCTTGCCGCGATTATTTTTCTCAAGATGCCGGCTATGACACGGCTTAATGGTTTAAATTTAAAACCATGCTTACGTTATGATGGTTTTGGCATCGATAAATCATTTTCTTCTCACAATACGCCGGCAATATATTTTGAAGTTTTACTACCGGCTATGTTATGGTCTGAAGGGTATAAATTTAAAACCATGCCTACGTTATGATGGTTTTGGCATCGAGAAGGTATTTTCTCAGAATAAAATGCCGCGTATTCGAAACATAATACACTCGCCGGGGCTCAGATATTCGCCGCTTGGTAATGATCCACTCACTTGCCGACCCCGGTATGCAAGCATTTTCCGCCGACAGGCCGGGCAGCCGACACTTAAAACCTTGCTACCGGTATGGTCGACATGGTGAATTAAAAGAACCTTACGGCTATTTGTCTTGAAACTTTTATGTAGCTAAACAAAACTTTCATTCAACAATTAGAAATCAAACACTTGTTGTCCAAAATAAGAAAACATGTCCCATAAACCTTAAAAACCATTTGTCCAACCATTAACAACCATTTGTCCAACCATTAACCTTGACATTTGTCCAACCCAACATAAAGAAATAAACTAGAGACTCGCATTCATTCACCACGAGCACGACGACCACGACCACGACCCGCCCCGTTTAGAACACCAAAGCACTACTACTACCTTCACCACCACGACCACTACGAGCCCTCTTTTTGTCGATTCATCTTGGCTTGTGCTTCCCTCCGGCCTTTTCTTCCTCCTTACTTCAAATTCGCACTTGCTTGAACATTTCATGGGCATCCTCATTGTCAATATTGCTAGCATAGTGAATGTACTTGGTTTGCTCTTCAATCGACAAAGGCTCTCCTCTTTCTCTCGCGCAACACAACAACTTCACAAAGGTCTTCAAATGCCCCTTCTATTTTCGGTTAAACAACAAACAATTAATAGAATTATTCGATAATGTAATCTTAAAACAATAAGAGCTACTCCAAAATACTTACAAGGAAGTTAGGAATCTGTTGTTGAGTCATTCGATGCCATCTTCCTCTTACGAGCCAATTGTTCACCACCATTTCCCTAATCACAAAGAGGGACGAGCCCAACCCAAGTACCACGACATGTATCTCTCCTGAGCTTCATGACCTTCGGTCACCTCGTCCAAAAGACTCGTATCGACTTTACGGTCAAGTCTTTCGTTCCAATGTCCTAGAGTTGGGGGTGGAGCGTAAGCGACGTTAATAGTTTTTTGGGATGTGCTGCAGTCCTCCATTAACACTTTAAAGAAAGGCTCAAGATCGAAATGGGGTTCTTCTTGGACGTAACCCAATTGTCGCATTACCCGATGTGGATCGTACATTGAAAATCCATGGGAGAACCACAAGGGTCCGTAGTATAATGCAACATCATCTCTCCTTTGGATTAAACCTGATTTCTAGCATCTCGGTAAGGATCAAATATTACCTCATCCGCAAAATAATTTGTCCAAGGCGATTCGCACGTTAATAAGCAACCATGATATCCTTTTCCCGAGCACCCTTAAAACTGTATCTTTGCGCTCTTGGCTTATCAATCGCAAGCTTTTCGCTCACTTTGACGTGGGAGTTGGTTTTCACCAAAGTAGGGAAGTGCTCATATATCCAAACCTATGCAAACACAAAGTTTAGTAAGAATCAAACATTACAAGCATTTGGCAAATATAAATGATTTAGACAATACAATTACCTCGGAAGAGACATATGTTTCCGTTAACTTGCGCAAAGGAGTGCCCTTGAAGCCTTTGTCAACTCATTGTTCAAGAAGGCGACCACCGCAGCACCCCAAGAATACTCATGCATCTTATCTAAGGGATCCAATAGTTGCAAATAATCGGCGTCGACCAAGCTTCCCGTAATCGTCAGGGAAGATACATCCGCCCAGACGTATAGCAAATAAGCCGACGCTGTAGCATTGATTCGCACGGGGTTCACCCTTCCTTCCACATCAAAGATTTTCTTGGTCCTGCATAATGTATCCCTCGCCTTCTTCGATTAAACTTCTTGCTTAGATTACCATCCTTCATCGCAAGCATAGACTCCGTCTTAATCCGATCCCAACCGAACAAAGTGTTGGTCAATTTGAAGATATCCTCCCAAGAAATGTTGTTATCGAAGCCCTCACCGACCGCTTTTCCCTCAACCTCGAGGCCTAGAATTTGATGAGCATCATCGGGAGTTATCGCCATCTCACCGAATGGGAATAACATTGTATCGGTCTCTCCGTAGAACCTCTCACTGCACGGATACGGTAACTCTATCATACTCAACATTCGAACTCTCCACCGCAGCAACAACCCGAGTTCTTGACAATCACTTTCACCTCCTCACATTCATCCTCAAGATCCCAAGTCTTAGTCACCGAACATGAAGCTTGGCGCCTCATGAGACGGATAGCATGCTTGTGATCCTAAATACCAAAAACACAAAATGAAAAGAAATACAAATACTTGACACAAATTTAAGATAGTTACACACTTAAATGAAAAACAAAGACGGATTGAGATTACTTACGATAGTATTTTGGATTTCACATGCCCACGAGTCTTTGTATCCAAAAAGAACACGTCCACCATCTTCCGGGGTCCCCTGGAAAGCTCGTTTGGTTTCAATTTAATCTTCAATTCGAGGAAGGCATGTGGGAATTAGCCTGGTTTAGTGATAACCCTTTTCTTCTTCCCTATTGCACTAGTACTTGCAGCTTGGGTTTGTTCCCCAACTTCTTCTTCTTCTTCTTCTTCACCGCCTCTTCAACAATTTCATCTTCTACCCTTACCTTTATCTCCATTACCATCATCATCATCATCATTACCTCCTCCAACATTAGGCATGTCTTGATCACCATCATCATCATCATCATTGTTCCCTCCTCCAAAGAAATGAGTTCTTTCATCAACATCATCATCCTCACCTCTTCTACCGATGGAATTGATTGGTCTTCATCCTGAGTCTCGTCTCAATCACTCGGGTTCTCGATGGTGGTTGATAATCATCATTCGGCACACGGATCTTTGTCGTTCCCGCCACAACGTATGCCCCGACGATGTCTTGAAGTCAAGAGTTTGTCACCAACACGAGGAGGTCTTGAAGGAGGACTAAGAGCTTTCAGAGCTTTCTTGTTTGCCTTTTGCAACCCGAACAAGAACAATTAAGAAAAAAATCTAAGACTCAAGGCTCAATATATATAACCATTCCATGGACTAAGGTCGGAAGGGTCGATATCTAAACATCAAGCCAAGCTAAACAAGGGTCTGGAGGGTTTTATTCCAATAACCTCACCGGCTTTTAACAACTATGGTCGGGTTTTCAACTACAAACGCCGCAACGTATATAATAAAAACAACACCGGCTAACATAACGCCAAGTTGTATTATTTAGATACCATTCCGACATTTATCATTCAAGGCATCAGAGACGCTAAAAATCAAATCCCGCCGGCAAGTTTAAAATTTTTAACCAACCCGCTTAAAAAAAAAATTTTCGCGGAAGATTATAGGTTGAATAACATCCCGACTCCTCGTGAAAGCAAGCGATAATAACTAAACCGCCGCATGATATTCAACCAACGAGCATCCCTGCGGAACACTAAATATGAAATCCCTAAGCAGGTCGTGAAACAAACACATTGCCATAAATAACCGCAAATTCAAATATTCGATTTTTCTCGACCTAATTTGACATGCAAACATGAAATCGAAGTACTAGAGTGAGTTTAAGTAGGCCCTTACTTTCTTAATCGCACCATTTCTTCGTTTTGAGCGGGTTCAATCTCTTCTTCTTCGACGGTTTTTTTCTTCTCTTTGTTGAACTAATTTTGCAATTTCAGGGTTGTATTGATTGGGTTTGCGATTGGCGCCTTTCATACGAGTTCCCTTACGCTGTGGTGGTTCCATTGTTGAAGATTACTCGGAGTTTTCGAATCGACGATGTTAACGAATTAATCGACGAGTTTTGGTGGTGGTGGTGGGGGGAGGAGCCGGTGTGGTTGGTTATGGAAGAGAAGAAGAGAAGAAGGAAGATGAAAATAAAAAAAACTGATTATGGTAATAGAATTATAAAGGTCAAGGGTAGTATTGTAACTTCAACCAAATTTGACCTCCCCCTAGTAAGGTCACATGTCCACTTAAAATTGGGTATACCCCAATTAGTTTTGGTATACCCCAATCTCGCCAGGTTTGTTAAGATCTAGAGAAGAATATTAGTGGTTAACTTTTGTCTGGACTTACGAAGGACCCGTAAATGCCAAATAAATGAGAAGTATTAATTACAGATTGAAAAATAAAGTTCAAATCATACGTTAGTGGATTTAAATACTAAATCACATACATGAATTCTTGCAATGTGGTCGCATCACTCATGTAGTTATCAACTTCAAATCATCTATTCCCTCCGTTACTTTTTAATAGGCTGGTTTCTATAAATAAATGTTACAAAAAAAATAGGCTGGTTTCTTAATTGGGAAAGTCAAATGTTATTTTAATTTTTGGGACCACTTTTCTTTTAACTTTTTTAATGACAAGTGTTATGTGGACCATTTCAATTATTTCTTTGGCTGACAAGTGTCATGGGGACCATCTCACTTCACTTCTTTTATTGACAAGTGTCTAGAGGACCACTTTCAATGATTAGTTCTCATAATTTCCTTAATTTTCTCAAAAAATGAAACTGGCCTATTAAAAAGTAACGGAGGGAGTATATGTGAACCTAATTCTAAACAAAATTGAAAAGCCATTTAGTTTTATCCCGATGAAAAAAAATTAACAAAAGAAACTTTTGATGAACTCGTTTGTAGTTCGCAAAGAAAAACTTCGAGAGAGTATTAGAAGAAATTCACCAAAATAATATAGCCAAAAGAGTATCTCGAGTCACGGGTCGTCCCAAAAGACCTAGATGAAATTGATGTAAATAAGAAAATCTTGTTCGCAGCTACTTTCACATCCAATGGCTATTTGACTCTGTTGGATCATGTAAAAAAGGATCCTTTCAAGGGATCCTTCCTCATAATATGATCATTGCCATGAGCTAGTACATTTTTACGAATAGGAAAAGGAAAAAAGATAAATGTAAGGCATTCAATAGGGTTGAGTGGTCTTTCTTAATTAATGTTCTCAAATATTTTGGTTTTTCTAATTCATAGTGTGACCTTATATTTCAATGCATTAGTACCACTAGTATTTCTATTTTACTTAATGGATCTCCTTGTCCAGTTTATAAGCCTAGTAAAGGTCTTCGGTAAGGTGACCTACTATCACCTTATTAGTTTATTTTATGTATGGGATTTTTCTATAGAAATAAATATATGATGCATGCTGAAAATTGTCATCTTATAAGTCATGAAAGAGTCGCCTAGTATATTTCATTTCCTCTTTGCTGATGATTGCCTTTTATTCACTAAAGCCACCATGATGAGGCTAATAAATTAATATCTCTCATATTAGTCTCATCTCCTCCCAAGTGATATATTTTCAAAAATCTAGATGCTTCTTTAGTAAGAATGTTCATCCAGATTATTGCGTCTCCATCATTAGATCACTTAATGTCAAAGATGTTGATTCTAATAACATTTCTCCATTCCTCTTTTCCTAAAAACATCCAAGAGTGAGACTTTCTCACATCTTGCTGATCATTTGGGTAAAAGTGTGGCTAAGTGGAAGGGAAAGCAATGACCCAATCGGGGAGGTCTGTTATGGTTAATAATGTTCTCATTCCTCTTTACTATATGAATTCTTTCCTACTTTGCTAGATAATCTTATTCATAAAATAGAACAATCCCTAAAAGATTTACGGTGAATAAAGTTCTAATGGTAGTTTTTATATTAAAAAAATGGGATAAAGTTTGACTAATAAAATGAGAGGAGATTTAGGTTTCGGGAATCTTAAGTTTACTAATGCAGCTCTTTTGCAAAAACTACTTGGTTGCTTATACATTCCACCTATGAGCTTTGGGATAGAATCATGTAATGCAAATATTTCAAAAATGTCATTGTTTCATCACAAAGACATGAAGAGACTCTTCTTGGATTTGGAAGAGTATTAGTCATGGTCTTAACAAAGATCATGAAGAATTCTATTTGGGGTGTCGAATTGGAGTGAATATTCATGCTTTTCTTGATAATTGGGCTCCCAATATGTATTCTCCTTTGTGTGTTTCTTATCCTAATCCAAATATGTGTATGGATAACTTTATTAATAAAGACTCTAGAACTTGGAATCCCTAACTTGTTCAAGATTAATTTACTCAAGACAATAGCCAAAGGATAATGAATATTAGGATTCCATGACAGTCATGACATGTTGATTTGTTCCTTAAGTTGTTGTCTGTAACCTCCCCTTCGCTAGTATTAATCATCGAGTTAATCCCTATCTATAAGATTCTTTGGAATGATCGCCTTTTGCAAAAATTCAAATTTTCTTGTAAAATGTTTTGAAGGCATTACATTACTAGGTATAAATTATTTGCTATTAAACCTAATCGAATATTACTTGCACCATGTGTGATTCTAATTCTCCCAGAAACTGCTAAACATTTATTACTTGTTGCTAAATGCTTTTTGGCTTCAATGCCTTTTCTAACTCTCTACTTCAAGATTCTTTTATTGATATAAATATTTATGACTGCTAATGAGTACCTTTCATCCAATAGTGACCTATATTGTTCTATATTAACTACTGCATGGTATTTGTGAAGAGATAAATGTTTACTCAGATCTTTCAACAAAAGCATCTTAATGCATTAGTATGGCTAGACTTGTTGTTAGACTAATTAGTGATACTAATGAATCTTTAGTATTTAGTCGAGAACAATAATCAAACTTTTGTTGTTTTCTAGCAAGTACCTCCTTTCAATAAAATCTTCTACAAGATTGTTATTGTTAGAGCATAGATCGGTTGAACTCACCAAGCGTTGGTATGTCAAGTTTGGTTGTCATATTTTAGTGAATCAAAACTCAATTAAAGAGTTAGGCTAGTTTGATTATGAAGACTTGAAGAATGTGACAACTTCGTATCATCCTTCCTCTTGGTTAGGCTAACGAAAGATTAGGATAATGAGACATACAATAGTAAAGTATTTTTACTTCATATATAAGACAGACTTGAAGAATGTGAAGAAGTAACAATCTTTACATTCGATGACATCATCCTTTATTGGTATTGTTATTCCTCTTTGAGGTTAGTAATATTTTAATCTTGGTAAAACTAGTCACAATGCATTTCATTCCCAAGTAATCACCTAAGTATCTTTCAATATGGAAATATATTGCATATCTTAAGAATATTACCATGGTTTTGGAAATTCCTTTGGTAACTTGTAACCGTCCAAACATCCTTTGTTTATAAATACCCATGAGTTTCCATTTCTTGAAATCAAATGCAAACTATCCTTGTAAATATGAAGAGGATTTACAAATAAATAAGATGTCGAAAAACTACCTTGTTGTGTTTCCTTATTCAAGGAGATTAAGTTGAGAATGGTTGTTAATTTTATATGCTTTTAATTACGTCTATTCGGAGAGAAAATTGTACCTAATTATGAAAACCGATTTGAAATCTCTTAAGAATATTTCGACCGCTATTTCGTTTAAATATTTCTTTGGGATCAAGAAGCTTTACGAGTACCGTTGGTGGGAAACTAGATAATTGCGGTATTATTAGTTTTAATTTGATTTGATTGACTAACGGTTGTTGAACTTTGATTGCACCTAGTTTGTTTATTCTTGAGAATCTTCTCTTCGATATAAGATTCACTCAAACTAGATCGAAGTGTCGACCGGGATCTTTAAAGCTGTTTGTATATCTAAAGACGTCTTGTAATAATCCATTGTTAACGAGACTCAGTTACGTGCGTGATTGATCACAAGAGATTCAAGTTGTGGTGTGCGGGTGTTTATTGAAGATTTAAGAAGATATGAAGACGAAAAAGATTTCTGATTTGGGTTCATAATCTTTGGTGTGCACAAAACTTGATCGGTTGGGATCCAACTATAATCGGTTTATCCTTGATATATTTGATTGATTAGGTGCGTAGATCAGCATCAGTATTTAGCATCCTGATCAGATCTTATTATTGATTGCATAATCTAAACTCTGCTACTTTGGTAGTTGTTGGATAGATTGATCTAAACCCTACAAAGGAGTTTATTGGATTAAACAGAAGAGCCTTTGTCTAACTCATATCATTGAGATTGAAAAGAGTTGTTCTGTAGAACAAATAGACTTTTGGCGCGAATATTCCCGCTACTTTGTGTGGTTAGAAATAACTTGTTTGTTGGAACGGCTGAGATGAAACAAGTGTCCCTCGTTATTATCGAAAATATATTCTTTTCATGTTTCCTTCATCTCTTATTTAGTCGTGATCGTCTATCACCCAAACCCCTCAAGTACTCTCTCACCCAAACCCCTCACTCCAGCTCTCACCCAAACCCCAAATCAGAGAAAAAAATCACACCATTGAACCATTTTCTTTGAAACCAGCCATTATCAAAACCAGATTCAATCTTGATTTTGTCCAACGTAAAGTTAGGGTTTGCAAAAAAAAAAAATCCCCTTTTCTGTTTTCTTTTCTTGTTCCTCTTGTTTAATTGTTGGTTTTAATTATCGTTTGTTTTTGTTTGTTGACAGGGTTTTACTTGATTTCTGCAAGATCTTGAGGTAAAATCACTTTACTATGAAAATCATATATTTTGTAATTTCTAATTGTTTTGTCTAATTGTTGGTTTAATTATCGTTTGTTTTTGTTTGTTGACAGGGTTTTACTTGATTTAACAAGATCTTGAGGTAAGATCACTTTACTATGTTAGGGTTCTAAACCAAAACAACTGATGAGAACTCAAAAATATCTAGAACCCTAAGATAGAATCATTTTTTATGGGGATTAGCCACCTCTTTGTGAAGAAACAATAAAAGAACTTAAGTTTGTATTGATTGAATGCCTTATTACAGACTCAGGGAAGAGTATTTATAACTCAGCAGTCTTGACTAACAAGTAATTATCTTAACGTGTTTAACTATTAAAAGAAGTTTAACTAAACTAGGAAACTAAGCATAAGTAAAATAAGGAAACTAATGATCACAGGAGTTGGCATCGCAACATACTACCCCGCTGGAAAAAATGCTTGTCCTCAAGCATCAAAATCTAGAAAACGTAAAAGCAGTTCATCAGCATCTTCCCAAGTTGCTTCTTCCACTAGATGATCTTTCCATTGAACCAACCATTTAGTTGCTGCATAGTTCCTCCTCTTGAACATTTTACGATCCAAAATTTTATCCGGTTCCCACTTATCATAATCCACTGTAATTGGTAAATTTGCATCCACAATAGCTGAAGAACCAAGTTTGAGTTTTAACTGTGAAACATGAAACACGGGATGGATCGACTTGTATTAGGTAAATCCAACTTATAAGACACAATACCAATTCTTTCTAGAACACGAAAAGGTCCATAAAATTTAGGAGAAAGCTTAGAATAAGCTTGAGTGGTAACTGTGTTTTGTCTATATGGTTGTAGTCGAAGATA
The DNA here is from genome assembly GCA_023531295.1 of Papaver armeniacum. Lineage (NCBI taxonomy): Eukaryota > Viridiplantae > Streptophyta > Magnoliopsida > Ranunculales > Papaveraceae > Papaver > Papaver armeniacum. Next base: position 215,553 of record JAJJWW010017905.1, on the reverse strand, counting down.
AACCAAATCATTGACAACAAATACTCGCTCCGTACGATTTGAATCAGCATAATTCTTCATTATTAATTGAGCAGCTTGTAAATGGAATTTCAAAATCTTCAAAGTATGGAGTCATCTGAATTGCTTGTTGGTGGTGAACGACTATAAAAAACTTGATACGGAGTCATCTGAATTGCTGAATGAAACTCGTGTTATACCATCATTCGGCCCATGGTAACCATCTCGACCAATCACTAGGCTTTGTTCCATCAAAACATCTTAAATAACATTCCAAAGTTCTATTAGTAACTTGGTTTGGCCATCGATTGTGGGTGATATGCGGAACTTCGACATAACTTGGTATTCTCGCAAGGCAAAAATGCCTCCCAAAATCACTCATGAATATTGGATCACGATCACTGACAATACTTCTTGGCATACCATGCAATCGAACAATTTCTCGGACAAAAATATCAAACCAACAGGTGCGAGAATATGGATGTGTGAGTGCAATAAAATGAGCATATTTGGATAATCTATCTACTACTACCAGAATAGAATTCTTCCTGTGAGAGCCTGGAAAACCATCAACAAAATCCATTGAAATATCCAACCAAATATCAGCAGGTATTGGTAAAGGACTTAACCACTGGAGGAGCTACAACTTCGTTTGTTACGTTGGCGGATGTCACAATGAGAGATAAAATGCTTAACTGATTGTTTCATACCTTTCCAATAAAAACTGTGTTGGAGACGCTTGAATGTACGTAAAAATCCAGAATGCCCACCAACAGGATTTGAATGGAACTCTTCCAATAAAGTAGTGCACCAAGCGAGAAGATGATGGTACGACTAATCTACCTTTGTAATGCAATACCCCATTCTCATATGAAAAATGTGGATTACAAGATGATTGTTACATAACCGTTGAATAAGAGCACTCGGTTACGTGTCGGCATGGCACTCATTAATGATGTCGAGAAAGACCAAAAAATATTGGTGCGAGAAAGGAGAAAAACAGAGCCATGAAGATGTGATAAAGCATCGCAGACCACATTCTCTTTTCCTTTACGAAAAATTATTTCATAATCGTACCCCAACAATTTTGATAACCACTTACATTGTTCCATAGAAGATAAATTTTGATCCAAAAAAATACTTTAAACTTCTATGATTCAGTATAAATTTTGAAATGTCTCCCAAGTAAATATGGGAGCCATTTTGAACCTGCGAAACAACGGAAAGCATTTCCTTATCATATATAGAGAGATTCAAATTTTTACCAGATAAAGGTTTACTGTAATATGCAATTGGCCTATTTGATTGCATTAGAACAACACCTAATCCATTCCCAGAAGCATCACATTCCAATACAAATTCCTTTGTAAAATATGGAAGTATTAAAACTGGTGTTGAAGTTAAAGCTTGTTGGAGTTGTTGGAAAGCGGCGGTAGCTTTGTCAGTCCAAACAAAAGCATCTTTCTTGAGTAGCTGAGTTAACGGTGCACTTATTTTTCCAAAATCCTTAACAAACTTCCGATAATAACCAGCTAAACCAAAAAAGCCACGTAATGCCTTAACTGTGGTAGGAATTGGCCATGAGAAAATACATTGTATTTTTTTCATTCTCTACTAAAACTGCTTCGAGATGAAATAACATCGCCAAGATAGCCAATAGAATTTTTAGCAAATGCACACTTTGAATCTTTAACAAACAACTTATTAGTGCGTATAATGTCAAACACTAAAGATAAGTGCTTGATATGATCCTCAAGATTCTCACTATAAATTAATATATCATCAAAGAAAAAAGAGGCACGAACCTGCGTAAGTAAGGCCTGAATATGATGCATGAAGCTTTGAAAAGTGGTAGGTACGTTTGAAAGACCAAAAGGCATTACAAGAAATTCGTAGTGACCATCATGAGTTCGAAAAGCCATCTTCGGAATGTCGGCGCATGCACTCTAAGTTGGTGATAACCAAAACAAAATCCAGTTTAGAAAAAAATGGTTTTTTCATGTAATTCATCCAACAATTCATCCACCATTGGAATGGGAAATCTATCTTTGATAGTCAGCTTGTTTAAGGCTCGATAATCCACACACATCCTCCAAGACCCATCTTTTTTGCGAACCATTAAAATGGGAGAAGAGTAGGGACTAGAGATGGGTCTAATGAAACCAGCATGTTGTAATTCCGTCACAATTTTTTATATTTCATCCTTCTGAAAATATGGATAACGATATGGTCTCACATAAACTGGAGCAGAACCAGGAAGTAGTGGAATATGATGATCATGCAAACGTTCAGGTGGAAGAATATTGGGAATCTTAAAAATATCTTCATATTCAGATAATAGTTGTTGAATCTCAGGCGGCATAACTAAAGTTTGATTAATAGCAGTATTAACTGAAGATAGTTGAAGAAGAAAACCATAAGTTTCTGTAATCAATATATGTTGCATGGGAGAAGTATCCATAATCATTACAGAAGAAAAATTATTTCCACGTAAGATGACATCTTCTTCATTGATTGTGAACTACATTGTTAACTGTGTAAAATCCCAAGATATTTTTCCCAGAGTACGCAACCATTGAATACCCAATACTGCATCACATCCACTGATATCAAGGAGATGAAAGTCAACCAGAAAAATATAATTGTGTAACTTAACTGGTACATTTAAGCAAGAACCATGAGTATGTAATTGCCCTCCATCGCCTAATGTTACACATAAGGAAGAATGAGATTCAACCTTGTAACCACATTATTTTGCAACTGCTGGATGAAGGAAATTGTGAGTAGCTCTAGAATCGATGAGGATAGTGAGTGGCTTAGCCTTGATATAACCTTGAATTCTCATGGTATTTGGAAAAGTAGAACCCATCAAAGAGTGTAGGGAAATTTTAAGTTCTTCTTCGTGCTGCAAGGCAGAATTGTCAGGAGGTGCAGGTTGAATGTCTTCATCGAATTGTTGATCATCACTAGTAGTAATATTTGGAGCCATATCTAACATTAATAATCTTGGTTTGAAACATAGATGTCCAGGCTTGTAATAATCATCACGGTTGAAACAAAGACCTTTGTCTCTCTTTTCCTTTTGTTCTTCCCAAGTTAACATCTTAGCTCCAGGAGGCAATGTGCTTTCTTGGTTGTGAGTTTGTAGCTACCGCTGGTCGAATTTGGGTTGTACGAAAAGGTTTTGAAAGAGAAGAAGATGCAAGAATATTATCCTCTTGCTGTATAGCTTTTTTGAAAGCCTTAGATAAGGATTTTGGTTCAAACAAACTCACACAGTGCCAATATCGTTTCGTAACGCAACAATAAATAGATCAAAAAGGTATTGAGTTGGAAGGTCATCCACAAAATTTAACAACTTCTCAAACTCAGAAATAAGTTCTCGAACAGTACCTGTTTGTGATAACTTAGTTAAGGCAATATGAGGGCTTATGAACTTGTGATCAGCAAATATGGTACGTAACAAAAAACAAAAGTTTTCCCAAGTTGTAGTGATTGTCTTCTTTATCCAACGATACCAAGAATTAGCATCACCCTTGAGATGAGCAGCATCAATTGGAATTTTAAAAGCGTCAATAACTCTATGTAAGCTGAAATATTGATCAGCTTGAAAAATCCAGCCTTCAGATTCCTTCAAACGTGGGAAACTTCAAATTGATTGAGCCTGCACGAATGTTAGTTTCAGCTCCACCATTATTCTGGTTATTTCCATTATTAGTATGTTGAATAATAGGACCACCATTATTCTTGTCTTTCCCAAATGTCTCTGTCATAATTTCGCGGAAAACTGCTGCCAAAGCAAGCATATCATCTTTACGATCTTGCGTACGATTAGCTCGTTTAGTTCCTTCTTTAATCTTAGCATTGTACATATCTTCCAAATGTTGTTTAGTTAGAGTCTCTATAAAAGTATGGATTTCATCCTTGAGACTCTTAACTTCCTCAGTTAATTCCACAACTGTCATGATCTAAAAAAAAATTGCTAAAAATGTATGGTTAGAACAACCCTGCTCTGAACCAGATGTTAGGGTTCTAAACCAAAACAACTGATGAGAACTCAAAAATATCTAGAACCCTAAGATAGAATCCTTTTTATGGGGATTAGCCACCTCTGATGTGAAGAAACAATAAAAGAACTTAAGTTTGTATTGATTGAATGCCTTATTACAGACATGGAAGAGTATTTATAACTCAACAGTCTTGACTAACAAGTAATTATCTTAACGTGTTTAACTATTAAAAGAAATCTAACTAAACTAGGAAACTAAGCATAAGTAAAATAAGGAAACTAATGATCACAGGAGTTGTCATCGCAACATACTATGAAAATCATATATTTTGTAGTTTCTAATTGTTTTGTCGATTGGGTATGAATATCGAGAGAAGTATGAGCAAAGTGATCAGAGACAATTTGTTGATGTTGAAATGAAATGTTAAATGGTAATCACTAGAATGCAGATGTTTTAAGTTGTTTGTTTGTTTAGCAATAATATCAATTTGTATACAGTTAAGCAATAGTATTGGGACAAAGTAGCTAGCTGGTTTTGCTGGAAAAATTTTCAGGGTGTTTTCATATCAGATTCAAGTAGTGTTGGTCTTGTAACTTTCACTTTATCTGAACATACAAAGACAATTTCAATTGTTAGACAACATGTTCTTTGTAAACCTTTTATACAAGTATCTTGTTTATTTCTCCTTTATCGAGTTGATATCTCCCTGCATTTTTGGTGCTCGATTTAATCGATATCTCAAGGCTATTTATGCTTGAATTGGTAAAAAAAAATTGGGTATGAAGATCATGTTAAGTAACTTTAGGATTTGTTATTGTTTTGTATTGTATGATTAGTATCATGTTTAGGGTTTTTATTATTCAATTTATATCATGATCTGTATGATTAGCATCTCTATATGTTTTCATATATTCTTAATGAAGTAAAATCTGAAATTTTCTGAAATTACATGGCTTTATATGTTCTGGTTTATGATTTCTATTTGATTTATCATGTTTAGGGTGGTTTTTTATGCAATTTATATCATGATTTGTATGATTAATATCTAAATATGTTTTCTGATGAACTTAATGATGAAAAATCCGAAATTTTTACTGAAGTGGTATGCTAATATGTTCTGAAGTTGTGGGTTATGATTTATTTTTGATTTTAGATGACTATGGTGAGACTTAGTAGCGGAAGTCGCAGCCGATCTCAGCCTACAACTAGTAGGTAAAATGCAAGTGACTGGCCTACTCCCTTGCTCAATGCCTCTGCAAGTCCAGGTTCTAGGAGTGAACATTTGTCTTCATCTGATGGTGAGCACTCTCCAAATCATGGTCACAGTAATGAACCAGTGGGAAGTGTACGTACTGAGGATCACTGGCATGCGGCATTCCAACAATCTGTCAATGAAACTCTAAGTTCTCAAGAAAGCAGGAATGGTAATAACGTAGTTGTGTCTTTCAATTTACTTCTTTTGTAGTGATGGTAATAACATAGGAATGGTAATAACGTCAAGTTATAATTTCTAATTAAGTATATGTGTTTTATGCAGTTGATCACCTACTTCCAGTTGCATTCAATGCACTTGGACAACCCATTGGAGATTCAAAAGCGTATTCCACCAAAGTTGGAGTGATTGCTAAGAGTATTGTGTCACCATCTTATGTTACCTGGAGTAAAGTTCCTCTGGAACTCAAGGAAGAAGTGTGGAGAGCAATCAAGAATGTGTACAACGTGCCTGAATTTGTCAAGGACAAAGCTATAAAAATGGCAAACAAAGCTTGGAGGAATGTGAAGACTCCTCTAAGGAGAGTGTGTGATGCAGCTGGTTCTACTCTTGCTGGAAAAAAAAGCCAAGAGGCCAAGAAATCAGAAGAAGGAAGATTGGGAGGCTTTTGTGGACATGGTTAATGATGATAAAGATAAAGCAGCCAGGGTGAGAGGGAGGAGAGAAAGGAAAGCAGTTAAAGCTCTACATAGTACTGGAAGAGATGGTATTGCACGGCGTCGCCATATAATGGAACAACAAAGTCCAACTGGGACTGTTAGCAGATCTGTAGTGTTTGTTGCTACACATGTGTACAAAGAATTGCCAGAAGAAGAACTTGAACAATTTGACCTTTATGATTATGAAGTAAGATGTAGGAAATATGTGGTAAGTTTGGATGTTTTGCATATTGATTTTAGGTTCACAAGTATGTTTTTTTTTAGTTTGATTTCAACTTGCTTATAATTTCTTTTGTACTTTGCAGGGAGAGGTAAAAGAGTTGCTACAAACTGAGCAGTATAGTAAAGAGACCCATGTGGACAGGGATGCAGTCTCGAAGGTGGGTGCATATGAATTCCAGATTGCTATTTGTTCTTATAAAAATAAAATCTTTTACTTACTAACTCATTTTGTTTACTTGTTTGTAGGTATTTTGGCGTGATCGTGGGGGCTTCGTTAGAGGTATGGGAGGTGGTGTCTCGAAGACTAAATTGCTTGCTTCTGCAATTCCTATGGAGCAGTTGCGACAAGAACAGCTGAAGAATAGAGTTGTTGAAGATCGTCTCCGAGTTCCTGAGGAGTATGTTGGGGCAGCTAGGGGGTGGCACAGCAATGTTAATACTTGTCAAGTAAGATTTTGTTCTTACTAACTCATTTTAAACAATGTAGTTATTGAATCGGTAACCTTTTAGTTTTCACTATTTTTCTTATGGAGACCTGTTATTCTTTTTTTGACCTAAGGGGATGTTAATATTGTTGATAAGCACGTATGTGCTACATTTTATACCCATATTTATATTAACTATGTTGGCGAATGACAATATTTTAGTGCTTTTACAGAAAATTTACGTGAACTCGATCCCCGGAGAAATAACTAGCTAAATTGGAGTTATAAGAGAGGTTGCGACAAAATCGACCAAGGCATCACTATGGCACCACTTATTCATTTCACCCCAAGAGCAATTATGTGACAAAGCACATGCACCTGAAGGCCCACTACTGGGTGAATGAACGTGGCCAAGTCTCAACCACAATTCGTTTGTGGTATATTAGCATCTTCTCTGTTTCCATCTCAGGAGAGGGATACACACGAGATAATCGAATTTCTAAGCGCTCATATGAGCGTTTAATGACCAAGGGAGCATAGAAAGCTTGGGCGTACACTAAGTCCCTTGGCTTCTTATCATTTTGGAATTCAATCAGGAGAAACTAAACTTGGATTTCGTCCAAGATTCTTACAGCAACAACGATGATGCAGCTATCGGCAATCAGATGTAGGCAGTGATGATGGTTTGTGCTCGAGTGGAGTTGGTGACGAAGAAGCTAATGCTTATACCAGGATTAGGGATGGGGCCGTGTTTGTATTGCCCGAGACAACAAAGCTAGGTGATGATCGGATGGATTGATGGACAATACGTTGGCATGGTTAAATGGGATGTTGCTGCCTTCGGTGCTGTGTATGGGATTCGAGTAATTAAAGACATGGGTTCCATTCATGATCAGAGGTAGATGGTTACCAAATGGTTATGGCAGTAATGGGTTTATCTTGGCAGCAACGAGACAAGGGTTTTTGGTACTGGATTTGATTGAGACTCGTTTATGCAGTGGCCTAGGTTTGAGATGGGTTTCGAGTTTCGTTCTTACATTCAATGGCAAGGAGACTCAGGTACGTATGTCAGCTGGAGTTGGGAAGACTCGACTGACGACTTTGTTAGCTAGAGGAAGCTACTGTAATGGGTTTCGGCTGGTGGCGTTGTTTCTTGGGTTGTCGATGGCAGCTGGTGGCATCTTCTACTTCATGGTCGTCAGGCTGTAAAGATCGGTGGACCAGTTAACAAAGGGTTTTGAGCTCGAAGTGAAGAACTGATCTGTCGTCGTAGGTGATGGCATGGAATCTGTTTGTAAGAAATAAGAGACTGGTGTTACTGCCATGAAACAACTTGGATATGTACCATAATAGCATGAGTATGTATGCCTGTGTAAGTCGGTGTGTGTGTGCAAAGTATATTAGCATAGGATGTGAGAGTAAGTGCCACACGTGAGAAATGTAAGAGCGAATTGTGTTGAGAGTGATATCTATATAACCTGAGTCTGTCCTGTAATTCAGAATTATCTTCTCTTAATCATATTTGATTCAAACCGTCAGCAATGTAGACATCAGGATTACCTATGTTCCTATGGTATCAGACTCAGAAATCATCAATTTCTGAGGGTACCGATCCTAGCCTGTCAATTTTTCACCATCACCACCATTACTACATATTCAACAATCTCCACCACCATTAATCCATCGTCATCTTCTGCTGCTTCTACTGTAAATCGAAATTTGAAGGCTGATTTGATTGAATCATCTCAGATTTACACCTAATTTGACGGATCTATGTGTTTCTATCCACATCAACAGCATCAGTAGGTAATTTTCTTCATCCACCTCCATTAATGGTGTTTTATGGTAGGAATTAGGGTTTTGATTTGGTTTGATACCCCTGCTACGTCAACAATCAGGATTAAGTATGTTTTTTGGATTTGAAATTTGGTTGAATTACTTGAGCTCTTGATGATTTTGGTTACTGTTTTCATTCGGAGCTGGATTCATTTAACTCAACTGGTTCAATTCAAATCTCTGCTAGTAATCTCCATTTGTATGTTTAGATTACTTCAAATTTAAACTCATATGTTCAACTTCTACATCACTAGCTCAACAACACACAATTTTGTCTTCGAAAGCTTTTTCATCATAACTAGTTTATGGCACCTAGTTTTTCATCAAGTCCTACTTGTCTTTGATACCTGCGCTTTTAAGTCTGAGCATGCCTATCTCCTCTACACCTTGTCTAGATAAGAGATAAGCTTAAAGTTGTTCCACTTAAAAGTGAGGAAAATCTCCTCTTAAATCACAAATGTGTAGTGATGTGTGTATGGAATGAAAGTTTGCAGCACTATATGTGCTTAATTAGCTTATTATCAGTTCATCCCATTGGTACTGGCTTTGGTACAGTTAGGGCTGCACAAGGTACGGGACGGTACGGGTTTTTGCCTAGCTCAGTACCTATACCTCCCTATTGCCTAGGTACTGTATCTTGTACTTGTACTTGTACACATGCGAGACGGGACGGGACATGTACTGCTTAACTCCAGTACGGGAACAGGACGGGACCGGTTCTTTACCCGTAGCATATGTAAAACTATAAAAATAAAAATAAAAAAGCAAAAAAATCTTCAAAGTTCTAAGTTCAACCACTTCAATCTGTTAAGACCAATCCATACTACGGGACACGATACCGAAGTTGTTCCAAAGCTCCAAAATCGCAGCTAACCAACCGCCGAGGTTGAGAATTATCCGAGATCCGATTCTGCGAACTTTGAATTCGGTGCTTGAATCGGGTAGAACCGTAATCCCCGTATAAGAGATGTCAAGGTATCTTAAATTTTTCAAAGAACCAATGTCACCAGGAAGCTCCGTCAGAGAACCGCAACCACGTAAAACCAATGTCTGCAAATACCAAAGACTACTAATTGACTGTCCAAACATCCTGGCAATCTGATAAATCAAGGTACCTCAGATGTATCAACTTAGATAAATCAGGTAACATTCCAATCGTACAAATTGTCACCTCCAATACACGCAAGTGCTTATTACTGAAAACTTTCGCAATTTGCTTACTGTTCAGTCTTTGAATGCCAACAAGTGTATGCAAGTTGTTCGGAATAGAAATTGAGTTGACCTCCTCATCACATACCGGGGACAGACCCAGGATTCTTCCTTGGGTAGGGCTGGATTGTAACAGTCGACAATACGGCCGAAGGCCGCAGATTTTTTTTTTTTTGGAATACATCACATAATTAGTGGCCAAATAGAGATCCACCCGTACAATACTAAATAGGTAGGGAAATAAAAGTTAAAAAAGGAACACAAATAACAGAAAAACAAAGTGATTACCAAAAAAGAAGAAAGTAGGAGTAGAAAGGTAATGAGTGGAAGAAGATTATTTACTTTAAACATGACTTAAATTTTGATCATCTCATAGTGTGGGCTAAAAATCACATACAATTAGCTAAATACAACTAATATGTGGGCTAAACATATAATTTAACCTAAGTTTCTATACTATTTTTTTTTTACCCAAAAATTAGGGACGGGCTATAGCCACCTTTAGCCCCTTGCTAGGCCCATCCCTGTCACATACCACCCTTAGACGACGAACTTGATACGAAATATCTTTCATCTCAGCAACCTTTAAGATTGCACAATCTTCAGAAACTTCTCGGGCAAGCTGATGTGTAACCTCATTCGCCGTTGTTCTAAGTTCTAAGTTCAACCCTAATTTCAACGGATAGATATCCTCGGTACTACGGGACAGGACGGGACGGGAATAGCATAGAACCGTTACTCGTACCTCCCTATGGTACGGTACCAGTTTTCGTACTTGTACCTGTCCCATCTGACCACGGTTCCGGGACGGTACCGGTACGGTTCTTGCGGTTCCGGGACGGTTCCATGGGACGGGACGGTTCTTGTGCAGCCCTAGGTACAGTCCTATTTTTATGGGTGAGTTGGCTTGCAAGTTCAATGATGAAACTGAAAATGATGTTATGGGATTGGAATTGGAGAGTTATATAAGTACAGGTTGAAGTTCTTTTTGTTGAGTTTGTATACAATTAGTATGCAACCTGGTTTTAAGTTTGCATATGTGTTCAATATGCAACCTATAGTTCTTCTATTTTTCATGTTTCCTGAATAATTCAGTTGAAGTTCATCTTCAATGGTGCTTTTTATTTCTGTTTCTTATGTGAGTGAATAATCCAAGGTGCTATGGCCTCATGGAAAATAATACAAGGTGCTTTTGTGAGTCCTTCAATAAGATGCTTCAGGTCCTGATTATTGGTAATGATTTATCATTCTTAAATCTCAATATGTTAGTGTTAGTGGAGTTGCTGCTCACTTTGCTTCCTGATGGTTAATTGTGCAACAAGAACTCTTACTTCTGTCAAGACTCAGCTAAGTGAAGCAAGTTCTATTTGTTCTGGCTAGCTAGTGTTTACTGGATGTCCGTTGCATCTCATGAATTAGTTCAGGTTTGTTCGATAGGTGATTACATCTTGCAGGGGAATTTTCCAGTCCTTAATCATTACTATGCAGTGATATTGTTAAGTATATTTTTAATATGGTCCAGCTATGTTCATTGTAGTTGCAGGAAATCCCACAATACACCCCTCACTATATTTAGTTAAACTAATCCATTCAAAAGATAATAGATGAACAATTATGAATGTTTATTAATAACTTTCTTGAATCTTTACACAGGAAAATAGAATTACACTTAAGAACTTACAAAATTCTCTCTCTTTCTCTCTCCTAATGACTTGCTCTCCTCTCCAAAAAGACCTCCTTTCTGCCGATTCACTCATCCCTTTATATAGGGTAGTATATAGTGAATGACAGCTAAGCTGTCCCTTATTTTCGGAAGTGCCTTGCGAAGTGTCGCAGGCGTACGAATATTCATATTCGCGACACTTCTTAACTTTCGCCAGATTTCATATCTTCCTATCGTCATCCAGTGCGTCATTTACTTTTAATCCTCTGCGACTGACTCGCAGTGTTGTTATTCGTTGTCTTCGCGTAGAGTTGTTGTCGCGATATTCTGATCCTACATCTTGCCTCTTTTTTCTTGAACATTGCTTGGAGAGCGATTTTTAAGAAAAAATTCGTTGTTGTTGTAGTCTCTGATTTTTATGGATGAAGGAACGAGCGAAAGAATACTGGACTTGAAAAGTACGTACTTGCCTCTATTCTTTGGCGAAGTTCCGAAGTTTTTAGAAGTATGTACGAAATATCATTCCTTGCCTCATGGGTTACGGAGAATAATGGATTTTGCGATCTCTCCTCGCGAGTTAGGAAAATAATTGAGTCTCATATGATAAGAAAATATGCTGTGCAATACCCGAATATTACATCTTCTCGCCTCTCTTTATGTTTCCTTATGTTGTGCGATATTCGAATTCTTTGTCGCGATCGTTCGTTTTCCACTGAAAATCTTCTTCAGTATAATTCTGTGAATTTAGGAATGACCGTTTACACGTGTTTAAAACCATTCTTTTTTACCGGTACATTTTATGTTATCCGGTCATAACACTTTCTTGCCTATTTATAGGAAAGTCTTTTGTGAAGAACACTTCTTTCCTTCTATTTCATCTCCTTTATCGTCATAAATCGCTCTTCTTATTCTTCTTCAATATCGTCTTCATCATCCTTCTCATTATTTCTTATTTGCTATCATTTCCATGGCATCCAGGTTGGTTAATCTTGCTAGATTCGATTGATTATATGATTGATTGATTTTGTGATTAACTTCCCTTTTGAGATTATCTTATTCCTTTTAATCTTTTTTCTCCATTTTTGTTTCAAAGAACAAACCCAGTACCAAATTCACCGTGAAGAACCCCCTTCTCTCTTTGGATTCACAAATAAACCAACTTCTCAACATGAATCCACCTTGCCACCAAAGTCCTCTTCGCAAGCTAAACATACCGTTTCCAAAAGAAAGCCTGCGAGCGATAAGGTATTTTAAAGAAGTATTTGCTTTTTAAGAGTAATATCGTTGCCTCTGTTTCTTACTTAATTTGTCATTCGCAGGATGATAATACTATTGACAAGACTCCCAAAAGATCTCGCCACCCTAAACCTGTTACTCCTGATGTTCCTTTTCCCTCATTTTCACCTTCTTCTCCTGTTGCGAAATCATCGCAAGACAATCTTGTCACAAATGACAATATTCTTATGCCTCAACTCCTTATAGATCAGGTTCCTCATAATAATCCTACTACAAATGAACTTATCCCTTCTCCTATCATCAATGTCCCATCGTTCCTCCAATCACTACCTTTCCGAAATCTCCCCTTCTCATGATGTTCCTTTGGCGAAGAATGATTCGTCTGCTTCCTTCTTTCCCGAGCAAATCCCTCTTACTGCGAAAATTTGGAAGGAATAGACGTGGCTTTCAAAGTTCTCTCGGATCTTGTGAATGATGCCAAGAAGACTTCGTTGATCCTCACAAATCGATGTCTGCGAGATTCTAAGTAAACATATTGGTCCCGATAGGATCTCGCAAGCATCCTTGGTTCAAGAAATTAATGTCTTTGAAAAACGATCTTCAAGCTATGACTGCTAAATGCAATAATCTCCATCTTGAAAATCAAAAATTTCACAACCTCTCACTAGATCGTGATAATCTTCGCAAGAAGAATGAAGAGTTAAAAGGTATACTTCTTCCTCAAGCTCTTTTTTTTTTTTTTTTTTTTTTTTTTTACAACTTAAACTTTTGTTCGCCCTTTAAGCTCTAAACCAGAAACGAATAATGGAGATATATCGATTTGGAATCAATCAAGAAGAGGTTCGAGTTGAAAGAGATGCTTGGATGGAGCAATATAACATCTTAAATAATCTTCATACATATGCTTGTTGATCAAATAGATAATTTGTCTAAAGAAAATTTTGATTTAATTCAAGAAGAAGACTCATTAAGTAAAGACTTATCTCGCCTTTCTTACTCTTTGACTAAGGCTAATTTGGAGTTGGGAACTTTATCAGATGAGAATGGGACCCTTTCTCAGGAAAAGCGATCTCTGCTAAACAAGGTCGCGACCTATTCGCAAGAATATGATGCTTGTCGAAAATTACGTGAAGAACAAGAACAAACTATTCATTCCTTGAAAAAGCAACTTGGAGAAATTACTGCCGAAAGAGATAAACTTATTCAGGGTAGAATAACCTTGAGTCTAAAAGCAAACCAATTCAAGGATCAATGTTCCAAATTAGAAAAATCCAACTGTACTCTTATGACCGAGAATTCTATACTTGTTTCGAATGAAAAAAGCTTGCGAGCTCGATTGAAAGGCCTAGTTGGAGATACATTTGATGATGCCATGGACTGTTTGGGGAATAATTTTGCAGCTTTAATTCAAAGCATCTTACTTCTCGAAGGAAGGTAGTCATATTATTTGACTATCTTAATCCATTAATTATTCTAAAAATCTTTAATTATCTTTAATCTTGTGCACTTGTTATGCAGACTCTGAGAAGAAACTTCGCTCTACTATCTCCACTCTCAGATCAGATTACTCTAGGATTCGCAAAGAAAATGGGTTACTCGCCGCCTCTCTTGCTCGTTCTCGCGACCGCGCAGAACGAAGATTTGATTATATGTCTTCTTTGTAAAGACATAGATAGTAAGAATCGTTAAAAGGCGTTGCTTCGTCAATTTCCCTCAAAGTCAAGTTCTTGTGAATGAGATTTTATTGTCTAAGTCCCTTGATCCTATTCATGTTGATCCTTTGGAAGTAAGTGATGATGAAGTCCCTGATTCTCCTGACGGTGATTATGACTATGAAAGCGGCGAAGATATCGCTAATATTGAAGTTAGCAACAAAGATCCGATCAAAAAAAATTTCGATGAAAATCCATCTGTCGGCGAAAATGAAGGTGCTTTGAAAACATTTCTGATGAAAATCCACCGACCGGTGAAGGTGAAGCTGATAAAGGCAATGAAAGATCTCAACCATCCTCTGTAGTTGATAATATTGATGTAGAGAATTAAACTTTCTTTGTACTTTGTCAAAACTTCTTTTTGTTTGTAAGGATTAAGTCGTTGATCGAGTAACCCCCTTATTTTCTCCTTTTTCTCTTATTTAAGATGTTTGAACATATCCTCGCGAGCATGTTCGCTTACTTGATTCCTTTGTTAAGTAAAATCATCCCAATTAGGAATTTCACTTTATTTCTTCTCATTGCGACAAGATCGCAGCCGCCTTTACATTTTCATGTACTTGACCCATTGACCTTGCCTTATCATTTTTGATGGTCTTCTAAGTTTGACCTTCCTAATTAAAGGTCTCACTCTGCCACCCTTTATTGCGACAAGGTCGCAGGACGTCTTTACACTTGCATGTAAAAACCCATTGACCTTGTCTTATCATTTGTCAAGTATTTTTGCCTCTGCGCAGATATTTTGCTTGCGACAATATGACAGCCTAAATTTTCTTGCGAAAATAAAGCCCCGTGACATTGTCGTCTTGCGACGAAATCGCAGGACGTCTTTACACTTGCATGTAAGGACCCATTGATCTCGTCTTACCCTCGCGTTAGTATTATTGCCTCTGCAGGATCATTGCACAAATATGACAAGCCTAAGTTTTCTTAAAACAAAGCCTCGTGACATTTGCGTCTTTGGCACTTATCAGCTCCCTAATGGAGGGTGCCGCCCTTATCACCTCCCGGTTGCCCCTTCAAGGAGGCGTACATCGGCCATACAAGGCTAGCTCCTCCCATCCGGTCTTAACAACAACCGGTTGTTTTCGCAGCCTCTTATCCCTTATACCTATAGAGTTTATGGTTACAAGGCTGCACCCTAAGTGGAGTTTTCTTCGGGCCGAGTGCAGCGTGCGCCAAGACTTGTCAAGAGTGGTAAGGAAGTTCCATGCTCCCCGCACTCTTGACTCAACCGGGTACCTCGGCGCCTTGATCATACGCTGACTCCTTGAAAGAGACCCTCGGTCGCCCAACCAGGGTATAACCTACATATATAGTTGGGAATCCAAGGTATCTCCTCCGGATAGGCTTTCATGGGCCCCAAATTTGCATGACCCAGGTTCCAGGGGCGGTGTAACCTTTTCCCTGAGCCATGTTAAGAGATACCCCCTTATATGACGCACTTTAGGTCTTACATTTGCCTCTTACGAAATGTAATTCGCGAACTAGGGTGTACGCCATAAAGGTTCGTCCCGTTCATTCGATCATGTTTATTCATTCATTCATCCGTTATTTCTTGCCATTCTGCTTGCGAGACATTCGCTGATATTTTGATTTGAATTTTATTGATTTTCTCAGATATCTTGCATTAAAGTACTTCATCTGACCCACTTTTATGGGTAATATTTCTTTAGATATAATCATTCCACGGCTTGCCCAATCTTTGTCCCATGTCTTTACCTTCGGATCCATCAATCTATAAGCCCCTGTACCAACTACTTCTTTGATAATATAAGGTCCATCCCATTTTTCGCCAGCTTGCCTCCATTTTCTCGCTGATATATTGGTGTCTCTCAAAAATACCAGGTCCCCTGGTTGAAATTCACGTATCTTCACACGCTTGTTATATTCTCTGGCTAATCTTCGTTGATAATTCTCCATGTGTCGTAATGCCTTCTCCCTTTTATCTTCTAATTCGTCCAACTTGATTAGAATGTTTCCTGCACTAAGATTTTTCTCCCAAACTTCTTTTTAGTTGTCGGGATCATGACTTCGTTGGGAGTACAACTTGACTCCATATGTTAAGCAAAAAGGTGACATTCCAAAGTAGCTTCTCTTCTTGTTGTATTGTATGCCCATACCGCACCGGGGTACTTGTTCGCACCATCCTCTATTGTATCCTTCTAACTTCTTTTCAATATATCCGCAATTGTTTTATTTGTTGCCTCCGCCTTTGACCGTTAGCTTGCGGATATAGTGGAGTCGATTTCCCACATTTTATTTGAAATGCATTAAGTAACAACTCTATGTTTTGCCCTTCGATTGTTTCCCATTATCAGATACCAACTGTGCGGGAATCCCAAATCTGCATATAATATTCTCGAATATGAAAGTAAAAATATCTTTGTCGCGAATGTGTTGTACCGCTTTCACTTCGCCCATTTTGTGAAATAATCCGTTGCGACAATTAAGTATCTTCTCGCCTGTTCTGGTAAAAAGGTCCTACGATATCTAAACCCCACTTTCCAAAAAGGCCACACACTCTTAGAAGAATTTAATGGTGCCCTGGTGCATGTATTTTCTTCCCATGTCTTTGACATTCTTCGCAGCGTCTTGACATCGCTCTCGCGTCCTCATGCATATACGGCCGCAATATCCTTGCATTTTTGCTTTATACGCTAAAGATCTTCCACCGCTATGATTTCCAGCATCTCCGCTATGCAACATCTTCAATATGATTTCTCCCTCTTCCCTTGCTAAGCATTCAAGTGAAGGTCCATCAAGAGATCGCCGATAAAGCACACCATCTCTTAATTCATAATTCGTTGCACGGCTTTTTAATTTGTGTGCTTCTAATCTATTTCTTGGTGTCTCCCCTTTCATCAAGTAGGCGTGAAGTTCTGTTCTCCAATCTTTATCGCGACATTGTGGTATGTCTTCTACTAACATTGCATCCGCTTCTTGCCCTTCTTCTTTATTAATTGATGGTGCCAAAAGTGTTTGTATTTTGATATTCATCGCAATGGGGTCTGTCATCATGCTTGATATAAAGGCAAAAGCGTCTGCGAGTCTGTTATTTCTCCTTGATATATGCCTCCATCTCATTTTTGGTACCTGTGCTGATAATTCCTCGACAAGCTTTCTATACTTTTGCAAAGACGGCTCATTTGTAGCGTATTTCTCTGTTATCTGGCGAATTGCCAACTGCGAATCACTGGTAATACTCACATTTTCTAGCTTCATTTCTATTGCGAATCGCAAAGCATGTATTATGGCTTCATACTCCGTTTCATTATTAGTGGATTCAAACTCCAATCTAAAAGAGAAAGCTAATTTATTGCCTTCCCAAGCGAAATCACAACAATTCCCACTCCATTACCTTCTCCATTTGATGATCCGTCTACCAATATTTCCCACCTATCCGGTTCAGATTAACAAATCATTTGGGTCTCCATGCTCTTCTTCTACATCCATCATTTCATCCACTGCTTCATCTTCCTCCAAAGGAAATTCTGACAAAAAGTCTGCGACTACCTTTGACTTGGTTGAAGATAATATTTCATATTGGAGTTTATAATGACTTATTTGGTCATTCCACCTTTCTACTCTTCCCGATCTTTTGAGTTTTTCATTACTGATTCGATTGGTACTTTTGTTACCACCCTGACAGTATGTGCTTGAAAATATATGCGAAGCTTAAATGTTGCGTAGACTAACGCTAGGATTAGTTTTTCAATCTTCGAATAATTCCTTTCTCATGGCATTAAAAGTTTTACCGATATAGTAAATCGGTTTTTCTACTCCAGCGTCTATTCGCAGCAACACACTGCGCTTAACGCATGCGACGTTGTCGCAAGATATACCAACAATTCCTCTCCCTGTTACGCCTTTTGCATAATGGATACTTCCATTAGATGTTCTTTAATTCCAGAAAGCCTTTTCACATTCGTCTGTCCATTTAAATTTCGATCCTTTTTTCAAGATGCTGAAAAAATGCTTGCACTTATCAGATGATCGCGAAATGAATCTTCCTAACGATGCTAACAACCCGTTCAGCTTCTGGACATCCTTTATTGTCGCAGTGTTGGCATATCGCGAACTGCTTTCACTTTCTCCGGGTCGACTTGTATTCCTTCCTTTGATACTATATAACCCAAAAATTTTCCCGATGCCACTCCGAAGGTACATTTTTCGGGATTTACTTTGATGTTGAATCGCCTCATCTGTTCAAAAATTTCTTTCAGATCTTGTACATGGTTTTCTGCTTTCTTACTTTTTACGAGCATATCATCTACGTATACTTCCAGTGTTTTATGTATCCATTCCGCGAACACTTCTTCTACCATTCTTTGGTACGTTGCTCCAGCATTTCGTAAACCAAATGGCATTTTCGTATAACAATATAACCCTCTTGGAGCGAAAAAAAGCAGTATGCTCTTGGTCTTCCTCGGCGAGAGGAATCTGGTTGTAACCTTTATACCCATCCAGAGATGATATTCTTTCATTCCCTGCTGCTGATTCGACTAGTTGTGGGATATCTGGTAATGGAAAACTATCTTTAGGACAAGCTTTGTTTAAATCAGTGAAATCTATGCAAATCCTTATCCCCTTTTTCTTCTTTGGGACTATAACCATATTTGCTATCCATTCGGGATATTTTGTTTGGCTTTGATGATTCCTGCATCTAGCATTTTACGCAATTCTTCTTCTATTTGGGGGTGATAAGTCTGTTGCGATTTTTCTAATTCTCTGCTTGAACGGCTTCACCCTTTATCTATTTCCAATTTGTGACAAGCTATCGATGGATCTATACCCGCATATCATCCATGTTCCACGCGAAGATATCCTTGTAGTCTCGCGGAACTCTACGCTTCTTTTTTCCTCATCCGCTTCCATACTTTGTCCCAATTTTCAACATTTTGGGCTCTTCATTAGTTCCGACATTCACTTCTTTCGTTTGCTCTGCCCGCGACGTAACTAGCTTGCGGCTCTCCCATAGGGGTTGGTCCTTTCAACTCTTTCGCGAGTTCATTTTCTTCTCCCGAAATCTCGCTAGGTATCCCTTTTCCTTCCTTTGCTCTTATCATGTAAACTCTAAATTCTTCTTCCTTTTTAATCGCTTTACGCCGTTTCTTTTTTTATTTTCGCTTCTTTGCTTGCTCTTCATGATATTTTATTTCCATTTGATAACATGTTCTTCCTTTATCCACATCTCCTCTAATCTCGCCGATTTCAGGTTGGTGTGGGAAATTTGATACATTGATGAAATGTTGATGCTATCGCTTTTATTGCATGTATCCATGGTCTCCCGAGCAATATATTGTATGGCGATTCCATATCTACTACACACAAGGTTACTCGTGCCTCGATGTCTCCCAACGAATTCGTATTTTTACTTCTCCTTTAACCTTTGTTACGGATTTACCAAAACCATGGACGTTGTAGGCCGTGGGAATCATTTCTTTATCTTTATATCCCATCTTCTCGTAAGCATGATAAAACATAATATTCACCAAACTCCCCGTATCGATTAAAGTTCTATTTATTTGTCCATGTTTATGTTGCCTTTATTAATTCTTCTCCTTTGCACGCGTTTATGGTAATTACCAAAGGAGATGTGTGATTCAAATTTTCTTTGGATATTTCGAAGTTTGTGAATGTTATCTTTTGCTTTTCCCATTCTTCTAAAGGCACCGTTACCTCTCTATCTGTGATTTTCTTTCCTTCAAAATCCCGCTTGTGTATTCTTCCTTTGATATTTTCATGAAACTCATCGATCATTATCTTTGTGCCCGAATTGTACTCCATATCTTTCTCCTTTACCTCATCTAATTTAACATTGTCTTTTTCTTTCATTTTCTTGATTTAAATGATTCTTATTGCCTTCTTTCTTTCTTCAGGTCCCTGTTTCTAGCGCCAATATGTAGTTGCAGGAAATCCCACAATACACCCCTCACTATAGTTAGTTAAACTAATCCATTCAAAAGATAATAGATGAACAATTATGAATGTTTATTAATAACTTTCTTGAATCTTTACACAGAAAATAGAATTACACTTAAGAACTTACAAAATTCTCTCTCTTTCTCTCTCCTAATGACTTGCTCTCCTCTCCAAAAGACCTCCTTTACGCCGATTCACTCATCCCTTTATATAGGGTAGTATATAGTGAATGACAACTAAAGTCATCCCTTATTTTTGGAAGTGCCTTGCGAAGTGTCGCAGCGCGTACGAATATTCATATTCGCGACACTTCTTAACTTTCGCGATTTCATATCTTCCTATCGTCATCCAAAGGTCATTTACTTTTAATCCTCTGCGACTGACTCGCAGTGTTGTTATTCGTTGTCTTCGCGTAGAGTTGTTGTCGCGATATTCTGATCCTACATTCATGTTAGACAATAATCAAAGGTTAATAACAAGTCATGTTGGAGTACAATCTATATTGTTAATTAAATTGCTTTAGCTATTGCATGTGTGCTTGAATGAGACAAGGTCCAGCTAGTGGGAAAATTGTATTGCATTATATCAAATTTGAGGGCATGGAGTGCGTATTGTGCGGCTCTTTTTCCTGCAACTTCTAGTTAATGTTGGTAATGGAGTTGAGAGAGGTTTATTGGAATGAGATAGCAGAATTTGTTGTCATTTGGTGGTGTTATCCTAACCAGATGTGTTGTCCTTCGCTGCTGCTCCTTATCCTTCTTGCGGGTTCATTAATTTTTTATCCTGCTATTCACATACTTCTATGTTTTTGCTAGTCGACATCATTCCTATTACTTCCATTGCTGACTTACCCTGGTGATGTGTCTTGTGTATTCTGTCTTACACCAACTGCAATTATAACCCCAATGTGAATACTTATTCTACAGCTGTGACAACAAACTACTACGGCATTCTCTACATGATTACTAGCCTGCTGATGCTTATTACTGCAAAAATTACTGGGGCTGTGTCTACTTCTTATACTTCTCATCTGCTGCAACATCTTATGCCATACTGTCACGAGAGTGCTGAGTATGGTGTGTCAGTTTTACAAGGTTATACTTCTTATGCCATACTGTCAGGTTTTACCTCTTACATTCCTGGTCCAAGTACTTCCACTGCAATACTTCTACAGCATCAACTACTTTGACTACCTCTCCCGCAATTGTTATTTGGTTGGCTGATCATAATGCTCCTGCAATCACTTGTTTAACCTACAGCTACACCAATTCTTTTGTTGCTGCCTGCATACTTCTGCATCAACATTACCTATTTCGCTGCTGCATCATTCAATTTTTCACATGCTACACCAACAACTGCTCTAACTTCAGTATTTTGATGCCTCTCCTTATGGTCTGTACTGGTATGTATGTGTGTGAGTTGGTGTGTGTGTACAATCTCAAGCTGGCTAAGCCCCCTTGAGATTGATGGAGGGTAATAGCATGAGTATGTATACATGTATGAGTCGGTGTGTGTGTGTGTGCAAAGTATATTAGCATAGTATGTGAGAGTGTGTGCCACACGTGAGAAATGTAAGAGCGAATTGTGTTGAGAGTGATATCTATATAACCTGAGTCTGTCCTGTAATTCAAAATTATCTTCTCTTAATCATATTTGATTCAAACCGTCAGTAATATAAACATCAAGATTACCTATGTTACTATACCAAGGCTTGAGAGTGCAGTTGGTTGTGATGGAGGGTTACTGTCGACGAAGAACAAAGGCGCTGGTAGTGCTGCAGTTTGAATGGGCAGTAGCCGGAGATAGTATTGTTGATGGCTGAGCTATGGGCAATCGATATTCAGTATCCGTAGCCGGTGCAGAGATTGAGCATTCATAGAAGCTGATAATGAAAGGAGGATGGAGAAGTTGGCCAGTTTGTTTATGATGTGAAGAAGAAGAAGAAGAAGAAGAAGAAGAAGAAGAAGAAGAAGAAGAAGAAGAAGAAGAAGATGAATAAGAGTTCCGTACGTTGGTTGAATATGAGAGATTTGTGTGGAGCTTGTACAACTGAGTGGTGAAGAGATTCGGAGGTTCGGGACAAGAAGCTGGTGCGATGACAATTTTCTATGGTGGTGTTTGAACTGTGTTCGGTGATTGGCTGAGATCAAGCTGCTGTGATCGGTGGGTCACCAAATTGTGAACGATCAGAAAATGGAAAGAGGTGTTGTAGACGTGCTGATGTGGGTGGTTGACTAGTATTCGGATTTAGAAGAACTCGGGGTTGGATAGAAGTTTGAATTTGGAAAACAAAGGTCATCATTAGTGTCTATATGACAGTTGGGCACATGCATGAGGATTTTGGTATGAATGTATGGGTATGGTAAGAAGAATATGGAGATTTATCATGTGTACAATGGATGGTGTCGACATCATTAGTATTTTAACGACAAGTTTCTCATTTTGTCCAATGTTCTAAAACCGGCCCGGCCCGACCGGTGAGCCCAGTAAACCCGTGACCCAGTCATTTTTCTGGGCTGGTCTGTTACTACCCAGCAAACTTACATAAAACCGTCTTCTTTAATGAGAATCGGGTGACCCGGCCGAGGTTGACCCGTGATTCGCTGAACCAATACGAGTTGACCCGTGGGCCAGTCATTGTTAACCACTAGGTTCCATTCGAAGAAATTAGTTTTTTCTTCAAAAATTTATCGTGAGAATGATGCGGTTTGATACCAGAACCTGCTGCTCGTTTAAATAACCCCTAACCACTGAGCCAACAGCTCTTTGGTGACAATAAACATAGGGTCCTGCATATATACATGACCAAGTGAACCCGGGTTGAACCACCGGTTAACCCATTTGACCCTGACCCGGTAATTTTTTCGGTTCGACGTCAGAGCCGGTTTTCAGAACATTGCTTTTGTCCGATTCTCTACACATTTTATAATTAATGGACTGTAACATTGGTGGACGGATTACTGGGTGGAGATATAAGAGGACTTTTGGGGTAGAAATCCGGAGGAGGGTGGCCGCATAGCCGTTTACAGAGAAGAGAAATAAGGGTTTGGTGTATTAGAATTTTCTTTTCTCATGGTTTGCTAAATTGATTGTTAGGGTCTAGGTAGAAACCAATCTAACTGTGTGAACTCTACATTTATATGATAAATAATGATTTGATTGATTAATATTTTTTATTCATATAGCTTGGTATTTAATTGCTCATGTGATTTTCTTGATTATCTATGCTTTTCAATTGATATTTCGTTCTTTGGTTAAATCCCTTGACGTGATATGTTTTAGGATTGATAGGTAATGCTTTAGAATCACTACCCATGAAGCGAAGAAAACTATAGCGGAGAAACAATATTTGATAATGCATGGAATATATTTTTAAATATTAGTAGAGTTTGCATAATTAATTGGTGGAAACCGAAAACCTTAATAACCCACTCTCATTTTGTTCATTGTTAGATTTATTATTATTTCATTTCGTCCCAATTATCTGAAACATCGTCTATTCGATTATTTAGTTTTGGTATTAGTTGGTAGAGTATTTCACACTCCCTGTGGGAACGAACCGCATTTGCTATCTATATTACAATTGACATGTGCGCTTGCGGATATAACTAGGTTTCATTTAATCATTAATTTTGGTTATCTAAAATCTATACCAATTGTCTTAGGCTATGGATGTTGGTACTGAATCTGAGCATAGGGCTCACAAGGTAGTGTTGAGGGATTTAAGGAAGAGATATGTTGCATTTGGCCGGGTTGATCCGAGTGCACAACCAACAAATGGAGATTGTTTGGTCCTCATTGATCAAATTTTGGTACCTACTAAGGATCTGTATAATGGTGTTGGAACTCTTGGTGACATTTCTCTAGCCGATATGATTATGTGGCCCACGACACCCGGTCACCAGATGATCCGTTTTTTAGTTCTCCCGAACTTGGAAGTTCAGTTTTTTTTTGGAGGTTTTTAGAACTTTATGGGACTTTTTTTTTTGGTACAATGAATTTGGGAACAAAACGGAAGTGATATATGTAAGTATTTTGGGATATATGATCTTGGGTTATAGATGTAACTATTTTGGGGGGAAATTTTTTGGGTACAGTTGAAGTGTATTGTAGTTTTGAGTCTCATCTATTTTTACGTAAAGAATAAGACACTCAAAACAAGTTAAGAAATGTTGTACAGAACTTATGAGTTCTCTGACGGATATCTATCTATATATGTATGTAGCTTTAGCAGGTTTAGGAGCCCTCCTCTTATCTAATTATATGTAGCTTTAGCAGGTTTATGAGCCCTGCTCTTATCTAATGAAATATATTGGTATCACCAATCTTGTTCAGTTTTAAACTTGGTTTTCATTTCATTAAATTTCAATCTTGTTCAATTATATTCATTTGTTTCCATCTTGTTCAATTTTATCCTCATCTTTTCTTGTTTTCTGCTCTCAAGTCTTTTGACAAAGCTTAACTTCTTATTCTGATTTCTACTTCAATTATGTAGTTTGAATCGAAATTCAAAGAAAGAGTTGCAAAACAATTTCCAGTCTTTTTAAGAAGTTGGATTCATGAACTTTCTACTATCAGAATTTTCTAAAGAACTTGCTACCATAAGAACTTCTTTTTAAGAAGTTAGATTGTAATAATGAAAATAATCGACTGCTTATAAAGCCATCAGAACTTTCTACCATCAGAACTTTCTAAAGAAAACTTCAACTTGTTTCTCATACACATCCGATTCAGCCCATTCAGCTCCAGCTGACTCAGGTCAAAATCTGACTCGGTCTAGGTTTATACCATCCATCGAGAAAATAGAAAGACCATATTATCGTCTTTCTCTCTCTCTCTCTCTCTCTCTCTCTCTATCTCTCACTCTCACTCTCACTCTTATGAAAGGCAGTTCTCTTAGAACTTTTTTTTTTCTTTTTTCCTATGTTGATGATTTGATTTCTCTCATACAAATCTAATACTCCTCTCACTCTCAAGCAATTTTATTGCTTCTCTCAGACAAATTAAATCATCAACATGGGAAAAATCTGTGAGAATAGATGGTTGTGTTACTAGTTAGGGTTCAACAACTTTCAGAAGATTTAGAAACGGCTAGCTCACCTCTGCTTTAAGGTTTCATCAGAGCTGCAACTCACCAACTTATTAGGGTATGTACTTTACTCTGAGTTTCAATTTCTGAGTTAAATTCTGAGCTTCAATTTATTAGGGTAATAATTTTTTTTAGGGATTTTGTTTAATTATGTCAAAATTAGTAATTTTAGTGATATAAAGTATATATCAGCAGTAATTTGACTAAAATTTTCGAATTAGGGGTTCTATCATTTATATATCAGCCATAATTTGACTAAAAATTTGGAATTGGGGTTCTATCATTTTCACTGTATTTACAATCTTCCCAATATCTACCCAAATAGTTACCAATAGAAACATATATGTCCTAGTTTACTTTATACCCACTTTCAAACACTTTTTTTTGTTCTGATTCATGTATTTCTCGCAAATTGTTGTTGTATTTCGTAAATTGTTGGTTCTGATTTATGTATTTCTTTTGTTATGCAGATGTCTCGACGTCGTGTTGTTCCTCCAAGCAAAGAATGGATTTATGCACCTAAGTATTCACCTCGATGGGTTGCTGGTGTTCAATCTTTCATCCAATTTACAAGAGACAGTCTTGGTGAAGCTAGCAATGAGTTCGATGTCCTTGCATGAAATGTAAGATTTATAATAATTTACCAAAATCTCTAGAAGATGTACATGTGGATATTCTTGAGAATGGATTCGATATGACATACCAAACATGGATCCATCACAGAGAGCAACCTAGTGATCATGTTTTCAATGTTGAAGCTCCTCCTCCTATACCCGCTAATCATGTTGTGAATGAAGATGCTCCTGTTTTGAGAATGCACGACTTGTTTACTGAGACATTAGGACGTGAAGTTGGTGTCAATAACTTTGAAAACTTCCATAACAATTCTGATTGTCCCCCGGGTGCTGATGTTGAAGATGGTTCTGGTGGTAATAATCTAGATAGAGCTGGTGTCCATTACAGTAAAAGGTTGCAAGATGCGGCGCAACCCTTATATCCAGGTTGTAGTGCTGATCATACAAAACTGTCGGCAACAGTTGAGTTACTTAGTATGAAAGCAAGATATCAATGTTCTGATGTTTTCATGACCGAGTTATTGGGATATTTGAAAATTATTTTACCGGCTGAGAACACATTACCTGATAATTGTAGGAAAGCTGAGCATATGATTAAACCGTTTCAGTTGCCGGTCCAAATTATCCATGCTTGCATTAATGATTGCATTCTCTATCAGAAGGATTATGCTGATTTAAAGGAGTGTCCTAAATGTAAGGAAAGTAGATGGAAAAATATACCAGAAGGGAGTATTCCAACTAGTAGAAAAGGTGTCGGTAAAGATACTTAGATATTTTCCAGTTACGGAAAGGTTACATCGAATGTATAGTGTCCCTTGGATAGCTGAGCTGATGATTTGATATTCTAAGGTTGTGGAAAGTGCTACACACATGAGGCATCTTGTGGATTCTTCTCAGTGGAAGTCTATAGATCGAAAGTGGCCTGAGTTTTCTGAAGAGAAACGAAACGTGCGTCTGGGACTAGAAACTGATGGTTTTAACCCTTTCGGGATGATGAGAACGCACAGTACTTGGACCGTCATGCTTGTTCTTTATAATCTTCCACCAGAAGTATGCACGTCCAAAGATTTCACTATGTTAACAATGCTGATTCCTGGTCCAACTGGTCCTAACAATAACATAGATGTTTATTTATAGCCCTTGATTGACGAGTTGCTTGAGTTATGGTCAGACGGAAAAGTCATATATGATGCGCATACAAAGACTTACTTCACAATGAAAGGAATCTTATTATGGTGCATACATGACTTTCTGGGATATGCCCATGTTTCGGGTCTGCGAACTTCTGTAAAATTTGGTTGTCCTGTGTGTGGAGAAAATACAGAGGCATTAAGGTTAAAATGGGGCAAAACGTATGCTTATATGGGTCATCGAAAGTTTCTAAGATATAGGAGTCACCCTTATAGATGACAGAAGTCTCAGTTCAACGGAAAGCAGGATTACAGGGGTGCACCAAGCCGTTTGAGTGGCGTCGATTTGTTCGAGAAGACAGCAACTGCAGATAAATAATTTGGGAAGTTGGTAAAGCGGTCGGTCAAGGTTAAGTCTCCGTGGTCGAAAATATCAATCTTATTTTATCTCCCATATTGGAAGGTATTGTTAGCCTAACCTATTGTATGTATCTTGCAGTTAGTTTACAATATGTTATTACTATTTGTAATGTTTTATAACTTAATCTATCATTAGTTTCTGCATGTTCGACGCAATGTTGATGTCATGCATGTGGAAAAGAACTTTGCAGAGAATTTGTTTGGAACTTTTATGAACCATAAGGATAAGTCGAAGGATGGGTTTCCAGCGCGCAAAGATTTAAAACTGTTGAATTTGAAGCCTAGCTTGTGGTTGAGGGAAAATATGGAAAATTAGTGTCCCCCCATGCACTATATCGCTTGTCTGATTCTGAAAGGAAAGTTATCTGCAAAACTCTTAGCACATTGAAAGTACCAATTGGTTACAGTGGGAACTGGAGAAAGAAAGTATGTTTGAAAGAGTTTCAATTGAAGGGTCTCAAATCCCACGACTATCACATTCTTATGCAGGGTCTGATGCCTATTTTTCTAATGCATGGTTTTAAAAAACATAAGCCTTTACGTGAGGCAGTTCGACAGTTATCATTATTTTTCAAAGTCCTTTGTTCTAAGTTTATTGATCGTGTTGAGCTTCGTCTAATGCATGAACGTGTAGTGGAGTCATTATGTGTGTTTGAAATATACTTCCCGCCTACTTTTTCTGTTAGTATGACTCATGTTGTCGTACACTTGGCAGAAGAGACACATTTATTGGGGCCTGTTCAGTTTAGGTGGATGTACCCTTTTGAGAGGTACAATCATTTAGTTACTAATACCCTTTTTGTTATTTTATGAAATCAGAAAACTTACATATACTTGGTTACTAATCAAATGTGCAGGATGATGAGAACCTACAAGGTTTATGGCCGCAACAAAAATTATATAGAAGCGTCTATTCAAAAACAGTATGAGGTCATTGAAGGAGCACGCCATTGCATGGAGTTCTTTCATGAGGGAAAGAAAAAGTCTTATAAGTGTCGTGGAAAGATATCAATGCCCAGTGATGTTTACTAAGTTCCATACCCATGTGATTCACAGGGAAAACCATATGAGCTAACCACCTTAGAGTATGATCATGTTCGTATATGGATATTGAGACACTCAGATGAAAATACTGAATGGGTGTCGTAAGTAAATAATAAGTTGGTTTCTGTTTGAATCAATTCATTGCTTTATAAAAAGTAACATTCACT
The DNA here is from genome assembly GCA_023531295.1 of Papaver armeniacum. Taxonomy (NCBI): domain Eukaryota; kingdom Viridiplantae; phylum Streptophyta; class Magnoliopsida; order Ranunculales; family Papaveraceae; genus Papaver; species Papaver armeniacum. The sequence continues at coordinate 186,961 of JAJJWW010017905.1, read as the reverse complement.
TAACAATGTCTTCATCAGTTGATAGGAAATACAATACACTTACCAATGTCTTTGTCATTTGACAGGAAATATAATGCGTATCTTTCTAATCTTAACCGAACTCGTAAGGGAAGGACGGAAACTATGGACTACATTCCATGGTTAATAGGACAACTTGAAGGCACTCCCATGATATATTTTCGTAGGCTCGCAATTGGGCCGACGTTCCACACAGTTTCGTATAATTCTTATTATATTAATGGCTATCTATTCTACACAGCAGATGCAGAAAAAACATTTGACTACACACAGTAGTGGAGTCACAATGAATGCTTGCACCATCTTTAGAGCAAGTTCCAGGGATACTAACCTTGTCGATGATGATACTACATACTACGGCGTTCTGAAAAAGATACTTGAACTAGACTATGGAGTTTTCACAGAAGTTGTTTTTTATTGTGATTGGGCGCGAGTCGAATACAAAGAACATGGATCATATGTGTATCGAGAGACAAAGTTGAGGTTTGTCAATTTTGAAAAGTTTGCGAGAAGCTCAAATGAAGAAGACGAGTCGTTCATCCATGCTTCTCAAGCTAGCCAAGTTTTTTACCAGTAGCGATTTGACAAGAAAGCATTGGAATCTGGTTTTGGAATCTCCTATAAGATCGATACCCCCATATGAATGCTTTTGAAGATCCATATGTCTTTACTGCAACCTCTAGTGATGCTCCATTGATTTTAGAAATGGTTGGAGATGATTATTATTGGAGTGGAATTGCTCAGGTAATAATGCTTTGTTTCAGCACTTGTTTATTTTGTAATCTTCTTTATGTGAAAAGAGATTTGAACAATCATTCACCTCTTGATGCTTTCAGGGAGATGATGAGTATTCGGATGTAGATGATCAGGTAATAATGCTCGTTTCAATAAAATGTTTGTCCCTTTCAATGAAAGTTTCTTTTCTTCTTACCATACATGCGTTAATTGTGAACAGTAATGCAAACTTAAATAGACTTTGGAATTGAGATACTTTCTGGGGTTAGATAATCACACTATGTTGTCCTGTATATTTATCTCAACTAGTTGGGGTATATCCACAAATGTATTTAGAATATAATTCACATTATAATGTACACTGATTCTGAACAAAGCCATGAGTTGGTTGATGAGAATAATCCGATACTATATGGCAACAACTGTTTATTGGTATTAGATTATGCAGTGGTTTAGCTAGTGGCAAACACAGTTGACATTATCTAGAAAGAATGTGAAAATTTAAAGATTGTCTGGTGATAGTTTTGTACATTTATCTCAGACCTGGTGACATTTTTGATCTCTTTCCAAGGATTAATTTTTAGTAAATATGTGATTTCATTGTAGTGGTATAGTTTGCCCCTTCGATTATCTGAATTCTATTTGTGTCACATGAATGAATGTACACTTAATTTCCCCTTTGGTTAGCTTGAGGAAGTGGTTTTAAATTATTTTTATCTTCTTTATGTACATGGATATTTATTCCCTTCTTGATACTGTCAGGAATAGCACTAGCTGAATGTGCAGATGATGAATATTCGGATGGGGATGCTTAGGTAATAACGCTCGTTCAATCCTTGTTTATTTGTTGTTGTAATTTATCTTCTTTATGCACATGGAGATTCATTCTCTTCTTGATGCTGTCAGGAACTAGCTGAATGTGGGTTGTAGATATTCAATCACAATGTTTTTTCGAGGTATGTGTCTTTGCAAACTCATCATGCATATGGTTTTTACTGCCTATATATGGTTTATTTGTTCATCTTCATGTTGATGTTAGCAATGAAGTCATTATGTAAATGTTGTTGCTGCTGTTGTCTTGATGATGGGTCTATTAGACCACCTCCGTGTATATTATGTTTGAAGTCATGTAAACCTAGCATATAAGGTCTGACTTACTCTTCTTCTGAATGTAGTTCGATACCTTCATGGATGCCGTCACTCTGTTACCGATGGTCTCATCAGGCTAACTGATGTCATGGTTGATGGTAAGATTGTTGTTCCTGCTGGATATGGAAATGTTGGAAAGGGTTGTGCGTCTACAGTTCTGCTCTCACGCAAGCTAGTGCCAAGATCCTAATGAATGAAATTGTTTTTGAAATTCTCAGGACTTGTATCACTTAAGAAACCTTAATAATTAGAATTTTTTTTAATGATTTTGGACTAAATTTATAAGTACAAACAATGTAATGGAGTCATTATTTGGTATTAGACGAATCAAGTTCTATATGGAATTTGAATTTGAATTTGAGAACTTGAGTAATTTCATTTGAATTTGAATTGTCATTTAAATTTCAGTGTAATTTGACTTTCAATTTAGTATAATTTGAATTTGAATCAGATTTATTTCAAATTGATCAAATAATAATCGAGTCACTAGCCAGATCGACTAATTTTTTATATATCAAAAAATTAAATCTACGGCGATATCCGGGTTTCGTGTGTAGCGGCACTCGTAAATCATCATAATTCAGGGCATTCTGAAAGTGTCGTTACGAGAAAAGACACTAAATCTACGACACTTTCAGCAGCAATCTGAAATTGTCATTTAACTCGTTAAAACGACACTACCTGACTATCTTAAATCGACTGTTTTCCACTAGTGTTAGTTGGTTCAATCATTCTATTTTAGAGGATTGTCTTTTTCTTTTTAATGAATTTAGCAATAATAAAATTGATTGTGTTAGTAGGAACTTTGATGGTTGGCCTGGTAAAGCGTCCAAATATAGTAAAATTTTTAATATTTTAGGAGGATTGGTTGAACAATAATACTCCATTTAGCCTAATCTCACATAATCTTTCTACTATATATGGTTCTTTCTTTTCCTAGCAAAAAAAAAAAGAAAAAAACTAGAAAAGTGTGTATTATCAGCTTATGTACTATTTATTGATATAAGACTTTATATGCCGATGTAACAATTGATGCGCTAAATTATAGGATCACTGAAGTAAAATTGGTGCAACGAAGGAAAATCATATGACCTCTTCCAAACCAATAATAATATGGGTATTACCAAGAATGACCACCCTTTGTTTTTCCGGTTTACAGAATCATCACATTCTCAATGATTATCAAAATGACCGCACTTCAATTACTTCCAGGGGTTATGTCACGTTGGATCCACCACTTAGAGTTAACTAAAATTTCCAAATTACCTAATTGTCCCTAAAAATTCTCTTTTTTGACAAATTACCTCCGAAAATGCTAGATATACACCAAATTTTCACACCACTTAGGTGTCACAAAGGTACTGATCCATGGTATTCGGTCCAAGACCCACTGCGGGTCCCAGAGGGTGCATCATTCTATATTTAGCGGCACGATGCATTCCATGTTGCAAAATATATGACGGGTATTTAGGGCAGTTTTTTTTTCTTCTTCCAAAATAGTTAAGTCGGGTGGTAAAAGACCACTTAGTAACTCTAATTAATGGTATATTTATTTTGAAAAACCAATTAAGGGAGGGTGACCACTAGAGAAATGGTAATGAAGGAGTTATGGATCTTGAATACAATCTGACTAAAGAATAAAGTGATGATACAATCACTATATAAAGACAATGCCGTACAGAGATAGGTTGTCTACCGACATAACGGAAAGTGACCCGACAGTTAAGATAACCACAAACGCCGAAAATGATAAGAGCTATCCATAACACTTGTATCTTATGACTTTAGACTTTATTAGGCCCCCTTAAGCTGAGGTGAGAAGCACTTTGAACACTCATCTCGTCTAGAAGAAAATCAAAGCAACGAGTAGCCAAACCTTTAATAAAAACATCAATAACCATATTATTTGTGAAGATATAAACAATCTAAAGTGTCTTGGATTGATTTAGTTCCCGAATGAAATGGAAATCAATAGTCACATGTTTCATTTTTTTTGTAGAGAATTTGATTTGAATCAAGGGAGATTGAGCTCTCGTTATCACAACCAAGAGTTGGAGATGGTGGAAGAAAAATACACAAGTCTTTCAATAGTTGACGGACCCATAAAACTTCAGATATAGTATGTGTCAGTGACCTATATTCAGCTTTAATGGAGCTGCTAGCAATTGTGGGTTGTTTCTTAAAGGACCAAGATATTGGATTAAAACCAAAAAAATACACAGAACTACAAGTAGACTTCCTGTCATTAGGGTTACCAAATTAATCGAGTCGAGAAAAGAAGACAAAGTTGTCATACTATTTTGAATAATGATACCATAATCTATTATAAACTTAAGATATCTGAGAACCCTTTTTGTTGTTATCAAATGCATGATGCATGATAACTCACGTGTTGGCAGACTTTTCAGATCTAGTACAAGTAACATATTATAGAGCACCTACTGGAGACTTATAGTCAATAGGTTTAGCTTCAGTAAGAGCGCGCAACACCATCAAATTTGCTCATTTTAGTGTTAGCTACAACAGAAGTGTTGCAAGGTTTAACATCTTGCATATTGAACTTCTTTAAGAGATCAAACATTTTTTGACTTGAGAAACATGCATAACATGTGAATTTCTTTTGATTCCAATACTTAGAAAGTAGTGAATAACACCTAAGTCTTTGAGAGGAAATGAGAGACTTAGTTGAGAGGTTACCTCATTGCAGAACTCAGAAGAATACATTGTGATGAGTATATCATCAACATAAATGAGAATGAATGTCAAGTTAGAACCAGACTTATGAGTGAATAATGAAGTAATCAGCCCAAGATGTTTGAAATCCAAGAACAATGAGTGAGTCCATTAGTTTTTCATACCAAATTCTAGGTGATTGCTTAAACAGATTTGTGTTACTGACAAACATGATTTGGTCTGGATTTATCTTGAAAACCTGGAGGTTGAGCCGTGAAAACCATCTTTTGTAGGTCACCATGCAGGAAATCATTGTTGACACATCAAGTTGCTTGACCATCCAATGATACGCAATCGATCAGTGGTACCTAGAGTCAGTACTGATTTGTAATCGATCAGTGGTACCTAGAGTCAGTACTGATTTGAAGAAAGATTAAAAGAACTCGATGAAAAGAATACAAAGATACTGCTAAACTTCTTCTTTTTATTGCTTGAAAAGAAAAACTCGATTACAAACCATAAGAATGGCTGCTCTCTCTCTCTCTCGTTTTCCTTCCTCTCTAGTCTAGAATTCTCCTCCTTTTATAGGAGTTTATACTTCTCAAAAACAAAATAAAACTATGAGTTTTTAGAACTCATCTAAACTAGGAATCTTATCTAAGTTAGGAAACCTCAAACTTGTGATCAAACAAAACTTGTCGACCAATCAATAAATCTTATAGTGTCTTCTAGACACTCTCTAGCCATAATATGGCTCTATTGCTGCCACGATACTCCCGTATCATCCAATCATTATGTACTACAATAGAAAGTATCCATATGATAGTTGTAGGCTTTTGCAACTGGAGTAAAAGTTTCTGTATAGTTAAGACCTTCATGCTAGTGATACCCTTTTGTAACTAACTTTGCCTACTATATCTTTGTAGTGCCATCTGGATTGTGCTTCAACTTGAAAATCCATTTACACCTAATGATGTTTTGACCTGGATAGGAAAGGACATAGCTCCAAGTATTTGCATCTTTGAGTGCTTGACGTTCAGATTGCATCGTAGTGATCCACTTTGGATGCTTACAAGATTAAGTATAAGAACTAGAAACTGCTGGTGTAATATGAACATAAGAGCTGAAGCAATGAGATGCTTGGTGGTGAAATTAGTTTTACGTCTAATAATACCATTTTTTCCCCTTGTCACAATTTGATGAGCATTGGTAATTGTTGGTGCAGAAACAACACTTGTGGAAGAAGCAAAAGTATCAACAGTGTTGGAACTAAAAGATACAATTGGAGCAGGGGTTGCTAAACATAGTAGAGCAACAACATTAGAATGCATGCATTATCAGATAAAAGGATATCAGAAACAGGATCAGAAGTATCAAGTACAGGAGAAAATTAAGAATGAAGGGAAATATTGGAATAAAATAGATAAGATGTTGTACTTGTATTGGAAACTTTAAAAAGCTTGCAAGCAAGAGCTAGAAAGTAAGATTCATCAAAAGTAACATGTATGGAGATATAAACTATTTTAGAATATGAATCAAGACATCTTTATCCTTTCTGTGATGCAGCATATCCTTGAAAAATACACAGCTTGCTTCTAGGTTCCAATTTATTTTGAGTGCAAGGTTTCAGCCAGGGGTAGCGTGCACATCCAAAACCCTTAAGATTGTTGTAATTTGGGACTAATCCATACAGTTTTTCATGGGGAGATATGAAAGATATAAAAGCAATTGGAAATCTGTTTATCAAATAATTTGATATTTGAAATGCATCAACCCAGAAAGAATCATCTAGATTAGACTGAACTAGAAGTGTCCTGCCAAGGCCAACTAGGAGTATATGTTTAAATTTAGTTGCTCCATTTTGTTCAGAAGTATGTGGACATGTGTATTGATGTAGTATACTACTAGAAGATAATAAAGAGTCCAAGTTCTCTATTAATGAATTCACCACTTCCACCTGTCCTAATTGTCTTACTTCTGAGATCAAAAGGATTTTCAACTTGGAGTTTGAAATCAACAAAAGTAGCTGCAAAGTCTGATTTTTTTTTCCGTTAACGGAAAGATCCAATATTTGTTGAAGTCATATATGATGTTATAATAGTAATTAAAACCACTATTAGAATTACAATACTAGCCCCCCACAAATCCATACGCAGAAGCTACAATGGTTTGTCAGGTACAAAAGTAGACATAAAAAATGGTAATTTGTGGGACCTTTCTAACTGACAATATCCACAAACAATTAGGCTCTTTGCAATGTCAACATCAAGAAGATGACTTATTCTTTGTAAGGACTGAAATAACGGACGTCCTAGGCGCATATGAAAAAGACTAGGAGACACTTTAATAGCTGAGTAGTGAGTGGGTCTTGATAAAATAGCTAGAGAATCAGAGTAGTTGATGGTGCAATAGCAGTAGCAGCCAAATGCATAGGATATAAACCACATTTACTCCTCCGTTGGAAATTTTTCTTCCTAGAGTTGAGATCTTTCACATAGAAGACATCACCTCAAAAGTTATATTGCAGTGATTATCAATTATATACTGAAAATATCTTATGAGAAGCAAAGGGAGCATGCAAAATTCCAGGTAAACTTACAGAATTATACAACAAAAACTTAGAAGTATTACCAATGTTGGAGATTTTCATACCTTCACCATTAATTAGTTGTTGTGATCTGCTAATTACCATTGTAAGATTGGAAATCTGTGAGATCAGAAGCATCTATGATGATGTGGTTTGTTGTACCAAAGTTAGCAAACCACGGATTTTCGCTTAAGATATCAGCAGTTCCCATCATAACATCCATATTTTGAGGCATGGGTCTTCCTTGATACGAAAAATTCACTCTCCGATTGCACTCAATAGCTGAGTGACCAGCTTTAATGCAAATCTGACAAATTGTCTTATACATCTTAGAAGAAGTTGGAGAAAATATCTAAAGCGGGTTTGTGGAAGCATTCTTCATTGGAAAATAAAAAGTAGATGAAGTTGTTGGTAGAAAGGATGGAATAGGCGGTTGTGGTCGATACGAAGATGAAAATCTTTGATGATAAGAAGGATTAAGAGGATGATGCGATATTTTGGAATTGAATAAAGGTCTGTTAGGTCAAAAAGCGGGTTAGGATGAACAACAGATTTAAATCTTTCTTATAAACAATCTCCTCACTAATTAAAAGATTTTGTAATTCTCATATAGTTACTAGTGGATTACGTACTCTAATTGATGTAGAAAATGAATCAAAACTAGTGTTTAGACCATTGAGAAGAATTCCATTATCATGAATGATAGATTCAGCAGTAGAGAGCGAATCAGTGATTTTCTTGATCTCATTGAGAAAGAAATAATAGGAGAGTTGCCTTGTTTGAGATTAGAGAGCTTAGTACATAATTGTTGGAACAACTATATAATATGAGTTATAGAAGTGGTAGAAAACCTCTCTTCAGCGGTTTTCCTCAAAGCATATGATGTTGTTGGACGAACTATATAAGAGATCAAACTTTCTGGTATTGTAGATTCTATCCAAAAAGGCAATATTTGATATTCATTATTCCAGTGAATATAATCTGGATTGATATTATCAATAGTATCAGCAACAGCTCTAGTATAGATGTATTTGACAGGACAAGGTAAAGATCCATCCAAGTCCCGGGTTATTATCTTGAAGCTTAACATGAACGATGTCTCATTGTGTTTTAAGGAAAATCAGAGATGTTTGATTCCATAATGAATCAGAAGTAAAGAAAGTGAAGAAAAATACAAAATTTAATGTCGGAAACGAAGAAGGAAAAACAAAAAGGTTATCAAGCCCAGATTGGCTCTGATACCACCAAAAAAATGGTAGTGAACGGGTCACAGATCTTGAATACAATCTGATAAAAAATGAAAGCGATGATACAATCACTAATAAGATAATGTCGTACTCAGACAGGCTATCAACCGATACAACAGAAAGTGCCCTGACGGCTAAGATAAATACTGAGACTGAAAATAATACGAGCATAAATGCTCGACACTCCCTAACTGTTGCCCCCATTCAAATCCCCTATAGGTGGCAACAATTCACACCTTAGATTTTAGCTTGGGTCCCACACCTCTAGAGAAAACCGGGGCCACTAAAAATTGGTATGTGAGTGTGCCAGTGTGGGGAAGGTTGGGAGAAGATAGTTGGGTGGAGGTGGTGGGGGAAGCATTTTTGGCAATAAGAGCTAGCCATAACACTAAAAACACCGATAACACTTAAAGCTTATGACACTAGACTGTATTAACCACTTCATACGTAAAACACCCTAATAATAAAGAATGAGTTGAAGTATTATTATGTGCACAGGCCACAGCCTCCAAGAAATTACATCACCTTTTGTATCAATTCTGCCTCAGACTAACAAGAAAACTGTAACTCTTCTATATCCCATGGGATCTAGTAATAAAAAAATGCTATATTGTTAGATTTAATTAAATTAAATGAAAAAATATGGATAAAAAAGATCCCGTATGACATCCTAGCTAAATTAAACTTTTGAATCTGATGTTGTCCACAAAATCTCCAAGAAGTCCACAAAATCCATATGCGGTCATCAGAAGTGCTAGCACGTAGGGGAACTCATGTCATATTTGTCAGCGAGTTTGAATGTGTCACATTTTTTGGCAAGGGTGCTGCAGGCAACATCTCCCTTATAAAGCAGCTGCGCATGCTAACACTCAGCGTGATTGTTTGATCTTCTTAACTGCATTACTCAGTCAAAGTATTTTAAAACTTTGAAGATCAACGACCATAACAGTTATATCATCTCTGCCACCTCTACTTGATGATACTTGTATAAGCTTTTTGCATGACTGAATAGACCGGTTCTCTCTGGAGATCAAGTCGACTGCTTCTTGATTACCAACCTGCATGATTCATTAACGATTATGTCAATGTCATTATGTATCACCACCAATGTTTTTTACAACAGCATGTCTCATGACTGAAAGTTCAAATGGTTTTCACTTATGATTAATTTACCTTCTCCCACAACCCATCCGAGGCAATAATTAAGAATTCACAATCCGTTGTCAACCTAATTTTCTCAATCTCTGGCTCGGAAATGACCCATTCCTTCAAATGCACGTCTCCGATTGCTCTAGTAACAGCCAGTGACCCTTGAACCCTCCATACTCCGTTTCGATAACTCAAATTACCACCCTGAAATGAAAATTTTGTGTCAAAAAGGTAAGTGAAGATGAGTATTAACGAATACAATGTTCAATGGAGTTTTTCTTAATGTGGATGAGAAAAGCTTACAGAATTTTCGATTCGAAAACGTTCATCTTCTCTACTAACATGGTGATCACTTGTTAAGGCACGAGCTACTCCATTTCTACTCAAAACTACTCTACAGTCACCTGCATTTGCTACGTATAATTCTCCATTCTTCAGTAGCGCAGTAGCTGCACATGCTCCACTGCTCACGTCCTATTAATGAAAGTTGACAAATGAGATGGTGCTTCATTACATTAAACTGTGAACGAATGTAAGTGTAACCAAAAAGGTATTGGTGGGAGTCGTGGGACTGCTAGGATAAGCTACATGTAGTGATGTAGGATAACATTTTACTTCGTCAAGTAACAGAAACTTATCATACACCACTACATTTAGCTTATTCTACACCACTACAGAGCCTACAGATATTTGTTCTAAACTGACAACTGCTAGACAATGACTTTGTAGCAAAACCGCTGCTAATATCTGTGAATGATACATGAAGATCTAACTAATCCATAAGAAACCATGCACATAGATAATCAAAACTCTTGCATACCTGACGAAGAAAATCCTTATCAGTTAATGAGTAACCTTCTTTAATCGCATTCTCTAATTGACTATCTTCTCCATTCTGGACGACCTCTCCAAGAGCAGAAACAATATTCTTTCCCAAGTTTTCCACAACATACTCCATTGCTGCACGACCTCCATGTCCATCAAATACCCCAAAAAAGGCCTAGCAAAATCCCAATTATCGTTATTCAGCAGTTGTAAGTATTACCTTTACGAACATTGGCAAAAACAAAAAATGTCCGCCAAATACTTGGTCAATGTCCAAAACTTAGTTTACTCTAATGGTGCCGAACTCGCTACAAAAATATACTCCTATTGGACACAGTCTTTAACAACTCACGTACATTTTAGAGATTAGATATTCCCAAGCACGACTTTCCCAAACCAAATCAATCGAAAAGATTTCATGAACTATTCCATACATGTTTACGTACCTATACGACTTTCATGAAATACATATAAAAAAGGAAGTACACGTAAACGTTCGATTGATTGTTAAATGTTTCTTCAAAAAATCGGGACGGAAAAGGTTGCATTTGGGTGTAGAAATGTAAACACAAAGATAAATTTAATGTTGTGAATTACCTGTTTAGAATCTCCCATTATATCACTTATAATTCCATAACCATCCTCCATGATTTCTCTTTTTCCTCTTCTACTTGCTAAACAATAATCTCTTCCTTGAATCTCAAATTCATTCTGATATTCTTCTTTACGCATTTCACGCAAACTTATTTCAGGTATTACCAATCTTAGTGCTTTCTGTTTCCTCATTGTTGGCTTATTACAATTTATCTTCATTGATTCTTCTTCTTTTTCTTCAGTGTTCAACTTTTCATGCATCAAATTTTCAACACCATGAATACTGAACTCTGCAGGGTATTTATCATTAAGCCTTAAAAAGGTCTCCTTCTTTTCAACCAAACCAGTTTGATCTTTGCAAGCTAATAACGTAATTCCCATTGGAAGAACAAAAACCCTTGATCGAAAACTTCTCCATGATGATAATGATAAAGGTGTATATTTACAAATGATTATCTTGAGAAGTTGAAAAATTGAGTATAAAGTTAGAGAAATTATTGAGAAACTCCATATTAGAACTGAACCTGCAATCATGTTTTTCTATGTGAAAATGAAAGGAGAGAAATTGTTGATGGAATATAACGGTTTCATACAAAGATTCATGCAGGATACTTATAAGAAAAATTAAGACAAGATTCTGTCAAAATTTAAAAGACTACCGGGTACCCTTTCTTTCGTAAACCATAAATGAGTGTTATGGTCAATATGGGTATTTGGTAAGGTTATTATTGTAAACTGATAGAGTTTTGGTCTTTTCTTTGTTTCCCACCTTGCATCGTAGGAAATGGGATGGGATTGCGACCCAGTCAATGGAAAAAAAAATATCGCAGAAAACTTCCAACGGTTTTTGAATTGTTTGCACACGCAAATATAAAATGTTGTGTGAAAAGAATATGAATACTTCAATGCGAAGGAAATGGTCGGAAGGAAGTCGGCATTGTGCCTATACTATACGAATTGCAACTTAGGATGCTACTTGTTTAAACTTTTGGTTGACTTGGTTTGCCTTAGACTTGGTTACCCATATCATACTTAGTTCAGTTGTACAATGTCGTAATATCTTTTTTTTTTATCAGTTGGTGTTGTAATAATTTAATTGATTATTTGAGATGATCATTTGATTGAGGCTACATTTTTATTTATTTATTTTGGTAGATAGATAGGATCCGGCAGATGCAGTGTCATGTGTGGTCTAGAACGGTGATTTAAACAGATGCATTAATCTAATAAATACCGTCTGCAGAGAATCAATCGTCATCTGTCTTTGGTTGTGAAGACCAGCGAAGGAGGAAGCTAAAATTGTTGTCACGGTGTTGCTGGATTTTGACTTCTTCTAACTTCTAAGCTGAGAAATTAAAGTTTCTTGGCAGGATAGAGCGTACAACAAGTAAGCTGCTATTTTAAGGACGGCATCGGGGATAAGAGGGACTTTGCTTGGTCCAAGAAAGGGAGCGTCTTATTTTTTTTCTTTCTAAAAAAGGGTCAGCTCCCGGCATGGACCTCAAGTATGGTGACATGGGTTTGAACTTGCAGTTAGAGGGTATAGGCTGATTCTTGTGGGAGATGGAAAAATCCCAATATGCAGGTGGACGGGCAAATGTCCTCGTTGCCAACATTCAAAGAATTGAAATCTACATTTCTACTGAGACGGTTCGAATCAATTGATTGATAATAGAAAGATTAATTTGTTTACGGGACTGACAAGAGAATATATAGCTCTCTCTGGACTCAATTCACTCTTACAATTCTTACGTGCTCTTGGCACATACACACACTCACATTTCACGCAAACTCACCAGCACACACAATTCATGTTATTATCCTCCCTCAATCTCAAGTAGGCTGTAAAAAGACGACTTGAGATCGCTCAGCACAAACTCACCACCACACGCAATTCATGGTATACATAGAACACCATTTTCCTTAGACAGTTGATACATAAAAATGAAGGTCTGCCACTATAAAAAGTTGATTTAATATGGAATTTGTTGTAGCATGAGAAGGAGTTGATGTTGTAGTATATAGAAGTGACACATGAGCATACAAAATAGGACGATTTGGTTCACAAGAAAAAATGGGAGGAGCATAGTATGTAGCAGCAGTAATTGATGTTGTAGTTTCAGTTGATGTAGTAAATGTAGTATTTTGTGTAGCATTGAATCAACAACTAGTATCAACAAAAAGATATGGAAAAGAAGTAGCACATACCAGAGAAATACTTGGATAGACGTTGTTGGTGATGTAGTCGAAGTAGTTGACGTTGTAGAAGTGTTGCATTAGAAGTTTTTGGATCAAGACTTTAAGAAGAAGAACCTGACTGAAACTGAACTTTGCAACTAGAGAACAAGGCACACAAGAAGTATAGCACCACACCTACATATCCAATAGAAGTATACAATTAACATACCATATTCAACACTTTAGTCAGCTTCATACGCAAAAATACAGTTGCAGCTAGCAGTACAATGATGGTGATCCAGCACAAGAAATATAAAAAGTAGTAACAGCAAAAAACACCATATCAGGTCAGGAATATGATCAGTAAAGCAGCTGATTCATACACCAATAGTAGTTCCAACGAATATGGAAATAAAGCTTTGTATTCTCTCAGTACCAACTGAAATGCTACATTGAAATCAACAATGAAAGAGAGAAGTTGAGAGCAACAAATGGAATCCAACCAATCATATCAGCAAGAATGAAAGTTGTCTTACATTATTCAGCACACACAAGAACCTAACTAAGAAAAAGAAATAAAGTTGGTTGCATACAAGCTGAAAGTTGCTAACACCATAGTTGAAGCAGCATGGGGAATTGAACAACATATGGAAGTACTTACTAAAGTACCATTATTATTCATGACTAATAGGAAAAACAACAAGAAAATATAAAGCAGAACATGCTACTTTTAGAATTGAATGAGGATTCAACAAAGAGAACTCCAACTTTTATATCGGTATCATAATAATTCCGATTCCAGGACATCATCCTCGGTTTTATTATTACTCACACAAGACACTCAACATCGCAATGAGGACTGTACCAAGCAACATTGAGGTTCTCAAGCTCAATATTCTACTTAGTTTAAGAAGAAATTATGTCCACTATCCAATGGAACAAAATTAAGCTTCTCTCTAACTAACTTTTATTGCAGAAATATGCATGCTTAGATCGAATAGATTCAGAAATTTGTACCAGTAGGACTTGATAAAAGAACTAGGTCAAAATAAAACTTGCCAGTAGGACTTGATAAAAGAACTAGGTCAAAATCAAACCAAGTTATGATGAAAATAGAATTTGAGACTGTTACAGTCTGCGGGCATCCAACTCAAAACCAATTGGCAATGCGTGGAGCGGCCCTTCCATATTATATTTAAGTTAATTATGCGGAATTTAGCGATGTGGGAATATTGTCCTTTCACACACCCCTCACGTGTAAGTCCAGTCATTCGGCCTAACACATGCACTTACGTACGCGTGGTCACGGGTGTGCATGTAACATTCGGTCACTGTACACCCCACGTACAGGTCAATTCATACGACGTACGTGTGGTAACCGGTGTGCATGTGACATTCGGTCACGGTAAACCCCATGTACAGATACGAATCTTTCTCTGATACCATGTTAAAGTCTGCATGCATCCAACTCAAAACCAATTGGAAATGAGCGGAGCGGCCTTCCATATTATATTTAAGTTAATTATGCGAAATCTAGTGATGTGGGACTATTATCCTTTCAATAGTGATGTGGGACTATTGAATGTTGTTGAGATAGTGATGTAGAAATCGGACACATAATTATAAATCAAATTTAAAGTAAGCAAATTAAAGATAAGATTTGAGATTATTACCAATGTTGATTCGATTTAAGCATTTGAGGTAAAAGAATCAAGTTCCAACGAAAAACCAAATTGAAAACCTAAATCTCCAAGATCTCAAGTAATTTAAACCGAATTTCAAATATGAGAATTATGCTTGATTTTGTTTGAAGCCGTTGCAGTAAAGTAAAGTATCGGGATCAAATCAAACTTCATGCATTCAGGAAAAAATCTTCAATTCAAAGAAAACCTTATCAATCTTCAATAATCCTTCATCAATCAACATGAATCAAACTTGTTGGTACTAGAACGCATAATCAAAAACCTATATTCAGTGTCAATTTATCTTTTAAAAGAGTAAACTCGGACAAATCACATCAATTAATTTGATTCTGGAGTTGCAGTAGTAGCTGAAGAAATTAGGGAAGAAATTGAGGTTTGAAGACGAATCAGAGACGAAGAATAGCAAAGGAAGGATCGATACCCTCAGAAATTGAAATTGCTGAATCTGATACCATGCAAATATTCAAAGAATTAAATGTCCACATTTTTACTTAGATGGTTTGAATCAATTGATTGATAATATAAAAATTAATATGTTTACATGACTGAGGAAAAAAATATATCACTCTCTCTCGACCCAATTCACTCTTTCAATTCTCACCAGCACACATAATTCATGTTATTACTCGTTAACTATAGGACTTAGCACTAAGCGGCTTAATATCTACCGAGAAGTAAAGACTTTGTCGAGCGGTTAAGACTGAGTCACTAGCGGTAAAAAGTAACCAACTCGGTGCAGTTTCTGACTCTCGGTACTTTTATAGCCATTGCTAACGGCTATATCCCATATGTACACCTCAGTTCACTTCTCAATTAACTTACATATCTCCGCACCTTTCTTACACAAATTTCACAAGTATCTACATATTTCAAAAATAAGTTATCCTATTTACTCACTTAATATTTTTTTTCCCTTAAATATTGAATTCTTTTGATGAAGATGCAAATGAATATCATGAGGCTTATTAAAGAACAATAAATGTATATTTTGATATTGCAACAACTAGATGATGAGTCAGATAAGGATAGACAACTGACATACACTATGATGCAATTATATTTGGGGGTTTTTATAGGGCTCTAAATCCAAAACAATATTCTGCAATAAGGTGGACGTTTCGGGGGAGGAAAACTTACCATCAGAAGTTGATGCACGATTACTTTGATCCCAATATTTAGTGTACTCTGACGAAAATTTCCGGGGTCAATTCTGCATGCCCCGACAGTTGGTGATAACCTTTATTTTCTTATCAATAACAAAAGGTTATTACATCCCTACGGATTCTAGAGGAGATAGGGAACCAAAAGCCATACTACAGAAAATTAGTAGAGATTTGTTTAGGATTGATTAGAAAAAATGTGAGAGGTGTAAAGAAGTTGTAAATTAGTATAATTTTGAAATTGGATATATATAAAATATTAAATTTGGATCATTGGATGATACAACTATCGAGCGGCTGAGATAAGACCGTGCGGCATAGCCTCAGCCCTTGGTGGTACTGGTATAGATTTTTTATCTTGATAGGCAAAATTTTCCAGTTTTTTATTGAGTTTGCCACTTGGCCCACTCCATAGTGAGTGAAATGGGCAAATCTATGGGTTTCTAAATTCCATAAGAATTAGCCTTACATACTATTTATTAAAGTAGGTCACACGTGCAACTAGTACAATTTTAATATAGCCGCAAAATGATTGCTAAATCTATATTCCCAATAATGTTTTCTAAGGTTGACTACTATAGAACGTCACCCCTACCATATGTACAGTGGTGCTACACTACACCAAAATCCCTTATTTGCCACTGATATTTCTGTTGTAAACAATTTCAGCAACGCTTATGTACATTTCCCATCATAACTTAACAGAATATTTATATCGTGTGTTGTTGTATTGAGCCTAACCTAAATTTTCGATCTAATGTATTTATAGTTTGGTCCGTCACAGTTGGTACCAGAGCAGTTACGGTTCAAATAGGAATGTGGGTTTGGAACTCGCCAGTCTTCTACTCATGCAGTGACTACATATAACTCTCTTTACTTCTGGTTTTATTTTGAACTTTGAGGTCAAAGTTCTTTTTTAGGGGGTAATAGTATGACACTCCGAACTTTTACTTAGGTTTAACCAACCCATTAGACAAATTTTATATTTAGATTGCCTAAAGCTCTAGTGCTCATTTTTTCTTAACACTTTTAGGTTTCCCCAAACAATAAATGCGAGTACTCAAATAGAAAGCTTGCTTTATCTTAAATCGTTGGGTATCTAAATAGCTATGCATGTAACTTGCCACGTGTCTACACATTGAGTTTACTCTTCTTTTTTTTATACGCCTAGTGTTCTGTTTTATAAACGAGAAATACCAACTCTTCTTGGTCATGTTTTTAGCGGAGGATGAAAAAAATAAGAGAGAAAAGCGAGAGGGAGATTTCTAGGAGGAAAAAAATAATCTTGAGATGAATGGATGCTTGATTTTTTGTTTGAAGAAATAGGTTTATGATTTCGATTCTTGGCTTCATGAAGAATGAAATAAGAAGTTGAGAATTTTTTTTTTTAGGTTAATTTGGTTGTTTGATTAGGGGTTTTTCTCCAGAGGCCATTTTAGTCATTTCGTAGGTGTTGTTGACCATTTATAAGATCCTTTGACTTCATTCTTAGAAAAGTGAAAAAGCTATAAGAGGAGCTCAATGCAACCTAAAAAAAATGCACCTCTTGACACCAACAACAGAATTACACACTGCATGTTTGATTAAATTCCTAAAAGAAGATCAAAGGTATTAAAATGGCAAGCAGGTGTGATTTTCTTTGGATTCTCTTTAAATTTATGTTTGATTCAGTTGTATGCGAGTAGACAATTAATTTATGGTATGTTAACCCGTTTTGAGACTGTATGACTACGTAGTTTGTTTTGTATGTGGCTGATATACATGACTAGTGCAGACAAATTTAAAAATGAAATCTATATGCACCAAGGATTTTCTTATGATATATATCAAGTGTTTAAGACCTCATTATGCTAACTTGCTAAATTTATTGTGTTGTCTGATTCATGTTATCACTTTATGTGCCTTGATATCATGGTTTTGATGAATCTAGTTTGTTTGTCATGGTTAGAATGGAAGTACCATACATCATAACTTAATAGAATATTTATATCGGGTGTTGTTGTATTGAGCATGAACTAAATTTTTTATCTATAGTGTTTATAGTTTGGTCTGTCACAGTTGGTATCAGAGCAGTTACGGTTCAAATAAGACTGTGCTTTTAGAACTCGCTAGTCTTTTACTCGTGCGATGACTACAGGTAGCTCTCTTTACTTCTGGTTTTATTTTGAACTTTGAGGACAAAGTTATTTTTTAGAGGGTACTGGTATGACACTCCGAACTTTTACTTGGGTAAAAACCAGCCCGTTAGCCAAATTCTACGTTCAAATTTCCTAAGGCTCCAATACTCAATGCCTCTTAACACTTTTAGGTTTCCCCAAATAATAAGTGTGAGTACCCAAATAGAAAGATTGTCTTATATTAAATCGTTGGGTGCCTAAATAGCCATGTAGCTTGCCACGTGTCTATACATTGAGTTTACTCTTATCGCCTTTATATGCGTGGTGTTTTTTTTTTATAAACAAGGAACACCAACTCTTCTTGGGGATACTTTTAGCGGAGGATGAAAAAATAAGAGAGAAAAACCAGAGGGAGATTGCTAGGAGGAAAAAAAAATATATTTTGAGATGAATGGGTGCTTGATTTTTTATTGGAAGAAATGGGTTTATGATCGATTGTTGGCTTCATGGAGAATGAGAGAAGAAGTTGGGAATTTTCTGTTTTAGGTTAATTTAGTTGTTTGATTATGAATTTTTCTCGAACGGTCATTTTAATCATTTCATAGGTGATGTTAATCATTTATAAGATCCTTTGGCTCCATTCTCGGCAAAGTGAAGAATCTATAAGAGGAGCTCAATGCAACCTAAAAAAAAATACACCTCTTGACACCAACAACAGAACTTCACACTGCATGTTCGATTATTATATGCCTGAAAAAAGATCAAAGGGATCATAATGCTAAGCAAGTATACTATTCTCTGGTTTCTCTTTAAATCTATGTTTGATTCAGTTGTATGCGAGTAAACAACTAATTTATGGTTTGTTAACCTGTCTTGAGATTGTATGACTATGTAGTTTGTTTCGTATGTAGCTGATATACATGACTAGTGCAGACGAATTTAGAAATGAAATGCACCAGGGATTTTCTTATGATATATATCAAGTGTTTAACACATCCTTATGCTTAAATTATTGTGTTGTCCGATTCATGTTATCGTTTTATGTGCCTTTATAGCATGAATTTCATGAATATGATTTATTTGTCATGGTGAGAATGGAAGTACCATACATCATAATTTAAAAGAATATGGATACCGGTTTTGTCGTATCGGGCCTAAACTAAATTGTTGATCTAAAGTATTTGTAGCTTGGTCAGTCCCATGAAAATTACTTTGTGATTTCTATCTATCTTGTTAATGATCTACAGTTCGTAAACTACAAAATCAATAAGAACAGGTAAGAAATAGTCTGACGGGATTCATGAATCCCTTAGTGAATACTTTAAAATTCGTAATCTAATACAGTTTCAAGAAGAAACCTAGGTCTAAAGAGGACGACTCTAGCCGCAACTAAGACATATAAATGCCAGGATTAAGATTCTAGTAAGAAGAGAGTCTTCTACTTATAATGATGAACAAGACTAGGTAGCTTATTAACAAAACAAATTTGTGAACTTGTTTCCATGTTTTCGAATTACTTTGATACCAAGAAAGCTTAACTTCTCCATATTGAATGATCATATAAGCATGTAAGAAGTTTTCCTTGAATTACAAAGAAGAATGTACAACCTTATACTAGTCGAAATAAGCGTTAAGATAGTAGTTAGCCCAAGAACAATGGTTAAGTTGTTCGTGAACTTTCAAGTATAAGTTGGAGTTCAATATCTCTCAAGACCAAAAAATTTCGTGAACTGTGCAAAACAGTTCATGAATATTTATCATATAAAGTTCAGGAACCCTTTTTATTGATAAATTCGCGAATTGAGGTACGTTCGTATACTCGAGATACAAAAAGTATCCAGGAACCTCTTAAAATCAACTAGTTCGCGAACTATAAAATCAGTTCGTGTACTAGAAAATTAAAAAGTATCCAGTAACATCTGAAAATCAATCAGTTCAGAACTGACCAAATTAGTTCGTGCACGTAAGTTAATTAGAGAATAATTCATCAAGTCTTATCATTTATAGGTTTCACGTTCACGTTGAGTAAACCAGTTTGTGAACATAAAAACTACCTTTTTGACTCCTTTTGAACTTAATACGCAATTGTGATATGTCGAACAATACATTTTTCTCAACCTACTATGCGATAAGTTCTATATTGCTTGAATTTAAGATTCAAGTTTTACCAAGTAAGAGCTTGTACTCAAGATTTATTTTTTACAATTTCCATGATGATACTAAAGTCATATGATATGTCTCTATAGATTGAATGGTAGGAAATATGAGTAAATATGATAGTCAGTCTTTATATACCTTCGTTGATGAGGTTTCCGTAGATGTCTCTGTTGTTTTTTAGTCATCAATATTCAAAGTCGATTGGTAAATTCCGATAATCAACTACCATGATTTATTCCAAGTCCGAGATCGAACTTAGTAGACATACCAAAACTTTACAAAAAGCTTGACATACCAAAACTTGTGAGTTTGACCGAGCGATGCTTTAATACCTACTACTGAGTACCTTTTGATCATAGAACTGCAAATATCATTGGCTGATCAAAATAAAGCCTATAATATTAACCAACTCAGTCAAATGGACTATTGGTCAAACATGCAGATTCTCAACCCAATCCTTATATAGGCCAATCAAAGGATCTTATTAAGTGGTGAACTCTCAATGGGACAAAATTTGGAAAAGCAATACCTCTGAAAGATAAGTCTTATTAAAGGACAAGTGCATGCAAAACATATGGTAGGAATAACTTCCAATTTTTCAAGATTTGTTGATATTCCTAATGTTTCATGTTTTCAACAAAATGAAACTCTTGAGAGCATCTATTCTAATTGTCCAGAAGTGTGTGGTTTACTTCTTGTGTGGATCATTTTCTTCTAGGCATCACTACTCCTTCTGCAGAGAAGTGAACCAAATAATAGAATTCCAATCCAACAGGCTGAGATAAAGATAAAGGACCTTGAAATGGCTTTTGCATAATAATAATGTGGCACATATATACGTGATAAGAAAGATGTAACAAAATATTAAGGGGGATTAAATATTCCCTAAATTAACATACGCAGGAGTAACACAATTATGCCAGGAAAATTCAAGTGACGAGGAGGTACCAAATCACAACTTCAAACATACCAAAACAATAGAGACATAACAAATTGGACTCCTAACTATAAGAGCAACAAGAATCAACATTGATGCAAATGGAACAAGGGTACTAAGAAATTACAATTGTTTCCATTAGGGAGTCAGTATCAAGTGCTCAAGAATACAAATTAACGAGGAAAGGAAAGTGATGACAGCTATAGAGACTTTTAGATGGTGGGATGAAATATGGGAATTAACCATCTAAATTGAATCTAGATGCCACAATCTCATCAAACTAATCACTTAAATCACAAGGATAAAATCCATTAACATGGTTATTGCCACATTATCACTCAATTTTGGTGCCAATTTTCTTATAGAACCAAAACATTAACAACTTCAAACATAGGTTTTTGGTGATAAAAAAATACATTCATACTAAAAATGTGCATAATTGTAGACGTATATAATACCACCATCTACCACTTTGAAAATTAACCGTTGAAAGTTAACGGCTAAATTTAGGTCGGTAGAAGGTGACGTTTAGTATATCGGAATGCACTAATTTTTTGTAGGAATATATAGGTTTTGTTTTTTAAAATTGAAAAGGATATATTATGAAAAGAGGAATATTTACATAATGTACAAAGCTAGATTCTAGGATCTAGTTGAATCAATAAGCAACGGAAGCAGAAAACTACACAATTAAAACTGTCTCCCATTGATACAAAATTTGGTTCAGAGTGTAAGATCCAAAAGTCTTCAGATTATAAGTCCACATGTGTAATGTCTGCTCAATAACCATCTTGATATCCTCTCTAGTTTTAGGTCTTCACCCATGAATTCTGTCTTACCTTTCTAACCATACCACCCAAATTACATCAAACGGAATAAGTTTCCACAACTCCTTCCTGATTCCATTAAATCTGAACGTGTCCCAGATTTGCAGTAGAGCTGGAAAAGAGAACGGAATCACCCATCTTATCCTTCACGAGTTAATAAAATAACTCCAAATATCTGCAATTCAAGAACAATGAATAAATAGGTGATTAAGAGTTTTTGGTTTCGTGTTGCAGAGTATACAAATATTAAAATCATCGAAGTTGAAATCCATAAAGTGGGGCGGAATTGATGGATCACCAAGACGAAGAGAAAAAGGTTTTCTATGACTTCTGTTAGGGTTTGAAGAATAGCTGCGGAGAAATCGATGGCTTCTGAAAATTTGAAAGTGAAGATTTGTCAGTCTTTTATTTTTCAAATGATAATGATACCAATTGGAGCCGAAGCACGATTGACAGCATGAGAATGATTCCCTTGAAATTTTTCCCAACCAGAGTGGCATATTCTCCTCTTCGGATACGAATGACTACTAGTCTAAAGAAATTAATGTCTTGTATGTGCTGAAACTACTTTCAAACTTATCCGCAACTTTTAACAACAACAAATCACCTTTACGAACAACCTGCAAACCAAAACAAAATTTAAAGATCTCGTCAAAATCCTTTAAAATTGTGTAACATTTAATGTGACATTTTCCTACTTGGCTAGTAAAAGGGCTCACATGGAACAATAACTCAGCAGCCAACACCCATCTAACTAAGTCAAGTGATTTAATTTTATAAGTTTAAATGTATACCATATTGGTAGACAGAAAACATACGTATATACAAAACATGAAAGATACGGAGAAAATAAAACGGATAAAGCAAGCTGGCATTTAACCAACGTGAGCATAAGAATAGGCAATACCTCATTTAGTGCAATTTAAAGAGTCAGGCTCGCATTTTTAAGCTCAAAGTACGGCCTTAAAACTGTTTTCATGACTTTCTGTATAAACCCAGTTCTCTCTAGTATTTCCCCCACTATAAATCACATTATGATGGCCCGTTTGTTACATTAAACTCGGAAGTCAAGGGCTAAAACGGGAGATTCACAAGTAGCTTCCAAGAGGCTTTATTTTGCATCACTCTACTCCAATTTAATGGTCATAACTTTCCCAAGTAAAAAAAGCTCCACAGAACTGCATAAAGAAAGTACAGTTATCGTTATTCTCCTTGGAAATATGCTTCGCAAGCTCCTTCTCTGGTTGTTGTCTCTTCCTCCTCTTTTATGTGCTTTTATTTTCCTTCTTATGTTAATTTGGAGAAAATAGTTGTATGCACACAGCTTCAGTATGAAAGTTGAGGCTGAAGGTAGTCCTCGAGTGGAGAACGGATTGTTAGAGCACTGCTCGGTCGAAATCTCATGCATTTCTATCTCAAGCATGTTTGTCAATGTTAGTGATCAAAACTATAAGTTTTGATTTCTAGTCTACTTATAGATGTCTCGGACTAGGACATAGATTGTGTAGTTGAGCCTTATAATTCATGGCGTTCATCATTTGAAGACGAAGAACTACTAAGGAGAGCTTGTGGAACTTCATCAACAAAAGGTATGTGGAGACTGAAACTCATCTATCACTTGGAAAGTCTATTTCTACTCTATCTCCTATATTGAGACATAAGTCGTGTTACGATATAGTTTTCTATTATACACATTTGAGATTTCGAGCTGAGTTTAACTAGCTTACATATTTCTCGGAATATGTGTTGGCAAGCTTTCGCTTCGACCAAGTTCATCTTATATTCTTGACGCAAGTCAAAAGATGATCATGTGAAAATTGCCGAGTAACATCTTACATGGTTTGTGTGATAAAATCATTTGGTGTAGACTTGGAATGTTTCGTTATGATTATTTCAACAACTTGAAAATTGCTTTGATGCTAATAGTGTGTGAAAACGGCTATTGTCATCCTCTAAGAAAGTTTCAATGATTGAAATAAGAGTTTAGAACACTTAACCATTATTGGATTGTGACATGTTTGTCTACTCTTGCACATATGTTATCCATGTCCGGGAACCATAGTATGCGTACACGTACGCGTACCTGTTGGCTTGAGAAATCCGGGAACCTAAGTATGCGCACCCGTTCGCGTACTAGCGTAAGGTTCATGTCCGAATATTTCTGCTGGGATTGGAAGTACGCGTACCCGTTTGCGTACTGGCGAAACCCAATCTTGGTTCGGGTATTTTAAGTATGCGTACACGTTTGCATACTTGAAGGATAAAGTTCTAAAATCGGTTGTGTACATGAACTTAAACATTTATATAATAAGGAATGCAATCTTTGCAAACCGTGGCTATAATGTTCATGAATTGATTCGAGTGAATCAAACCGATTTTGCTTCAATTGTGTTCGTGTATACTTCTATGAGAATATAGCAATTGAACAACTTTTTAACTAGTTTCATTTGAGTCATTTGAACTAGTTATGGTTAAGATGAATAAGGTTGATATGAGAGTGTTAATATGGCTAACCTCGGTTAACTATTGTTGAGCCAACATGGTGTACACGTTTATGTACGGTTACATAAACCTAAATTAGGGTACATTTCATTTGTGTGTAACAAGCTAAGTTCGATCTAACGGTTGAATGATATTAGCTTGGTTGAATCAGGTTTTTCATCTAACGGTGAATATTGAATGCTTTGTTACCAAGGTAACTTAGATTGCAAACCCTGATTTGAAAACTATATAAAGGAGAACTCTAGCAACTGGGAAACCTAATCCCCACACTTCTGTGTGTTACTAGTTGCATAGATAGAGTCGATTCTCCTTTAACCTTAGGTTTCTCACGAGACCTTGTAGGTTAACGACTTGAAGATTTCATTAGGATTGTGAAGTCAGACCCAACTATTTTCTTTGTAGTTGCGTGTTCTGATCTTGCCCAATTCTATCGTCTGAGTACTATCTTCTCAAAGATTTGCTCGAGATTTAATCTCCGATAGGCAAGATAAAAAGTAATCACAAACACCTTCGTCTCATCATTTGTGATTCCACAATATCTAGTTTCGCTTCCATACGATTTAGATTATTGTGAGGTTGTTTGACAATACTAGGCTGTTCTTCGGGAATATAAGACCAGTTTATCAATTTGTTCCTGTTCACCTTGATTTATCAAAAGACGGAAAAAAAAACTCATAGGTATTTCTGTGGGAGACAGAATTATCTATTCCAGTAGACTTTTTTGTGTGAGACAGATTTGTTTATCAAGTCTTCGACTTTGGGTCGTCGCAACTCTTGGTTGTGGGTGAGATCAGCTACGGGAATCAAGTGCATAGTATCCTGCTGGGATCAGAGACGTAAGGAACACAATTGTACCTTGAATCAGTGTGAGATTGATTAGGGTTCAACTACAGTCCAGTCCGAAGTTCATTGGTAGTAGGCTAGTGTTTGTAGCGGCTTAATACAGTATGGCGTTCAAAGCTGAACTAGGTCCTGGGGTTTTTCTACATTTGCGGTTTTCCTCGTTAACAAAATTATGGTGTATGTGTTATTTCTTTTCCGCATTATATTTTGTTATATAATTGAGATATCACAGGTTGTGCGTTGAATCGATCAATTGGGAAATCCAACCTTTGGTTGTTGATTGAAATTGATTGATCCTTGAACATTGGTCTTTGGTACCGTTCAAGTTACTACTCTTATATTCAATCGGGCTCGCGAATTTCTATTTGCTGATTGCAAATTGAATTGACAGATAGAGATATAAACTCTTTGATATACTTTTCTAAAGATTGAGTCTGACTATCTAGTTGATTCTCTTTAAAGTATATTGGAGTAAGTCCTCTCAGATTGCCAAACGAATTGTTGGGTGTGGTTGTTGTACCCCCGCATTTTCACAGATTAAGGTTCATTTTTGGGGGAAACATTCTCAGTTTCCTTTGATACCATCCACCCATTTTCAAGGCCCAACGTTACATCGATGGCACTATCTCAGATTGCCTTGGCTTACAATGCTCTCATCATCTGCCACAGGGTTCAGTGAGTCCAACCTCAGCTTGTGAACAACATCAACAAGTGAAATGCAAGAATAACATATGCTTATATTGCAGAGCCATGTTCTCATAACATTATAATGCAACCTCGCAATCACATTGTGAGCCCTGTCTGAGTTAAAGGTACTTGCAAACTTATCCCAACATTCAACGACTCCAAATCACCTATACGAGCAACCTAGAAACCAAAACAAAGTTTGAAGATCTCGTCAAAATCCTTAAGTATTGTGTAATATTTGATGTAATTTTTTCCTACTTGACTAGTAAAAGGGCTCAGATGGATCAATAAGCAGGCATCACCCATCTAACTGAGTCAAGTGACTTAATTTTATAAGTTCAAATGTATACCATATATTGGCAAATACAGATCACAGAAAACATAACATATATGCAAAAAAAAAAAAAAAAAAAAAACGGATAAATCAGGCTGGCGTTTAACCAACGTGAGCATAAGAATATGATATACGAATATATACCTCATTTCGTGCAAGTTTAAAGAGTTAGAGTCACATTTGTAAGCTTAAAGTATGTCCTCAAAACTGTTTTCGTGCCTTTCTGCATGAAGGTATTTCCCCTAACAGCAATTGAACTATGATGGCTCATTTGTTGCATTGAACTTCAAAGCCAATGTCTAAAACATGAGCTTTGCGAGCAACTTGGAGGAGGCTCTCTTTCGCATCACTGTACGCCAACAATATAGTCCTGATCTTTCCTAGGTCCAAAAGGTATCGACATAACTGCATAAAGAAAGTATTAAATAACATGACAACGAGGGCCTCACTTAACTAATCATTATTATACATTGTAGGATCAGAATATCGCGATATCAATACCTCGCGAGATCAATAAACGACAGCGTTGCGAAGGCGTCGCAGACAATTAATATAAATGACGCAGTGGACGACGATAACCAGAACACGAGAAAGGTGTGAAGATCTAGCGAGATCTAGGAGCACTGCGAGATTATGTATTTGTACACTTGCGATATTTCGCAAGTCACTCCCGAAAATAAAGGATAGTCTAGCTGTCATCCACTATGTACTACCCTATATAAAGAGTTGAACAAGTCTGTTGAAAGAGAGATCTTTTTGGGAAGAATTAGACAAGTCATTAGGAGAGATAAAGTTTGTGTTGATGGTAATTTCTTTAGCTCTTTTCCATTTTACCTTGTAAACATTCAAGGAATTAATCAATAAAAATCATAGTTGTTCATCTTCAAATGTCTTAGTTGTATGGATTCTTGTGAGGGGTGTAGTGTAGGATTTCCTGCAACTACATATTGGCGCTAGAAACAGGGAGATTGAAGATAAGAGATTGGATATTGTCACTAAAATTGTTCAAATCAAGAGTATGATGGATAAATTGGAGAAAACCAGAATCAAAGAGGGTAATAGAGAATTGGAATGTAGTATAATTATAAATACAATGGTTAATGAATTTCATGAAAGTATCAGAGGGAGAATACACAAAAGAGATTTTGAAGGAAAGAAAATTATAACAGCAGAGAAAGTGTCACCCTTGAAAGAATGGGAAAAACAGAAGATTATGTTCACAGCAACGTAGATATCAGGAGAGAATTTAAATCACACATCTCCACTAGTGATTACGGTAAGTGCAAGCAAAGAAGAAGGAAAATTAACAAAAACAGTAGAAGAATGGGCAATAAATAGAATTTTGGTGGACACAGGGAGTTCAGTGAATATAATATTTTATCATGCTTATAAAAAATTGGGATACAAAGTTGAAGAAATGACTTCCGCAACATATCATATCTATGGTTTTGGCAAATCCATAACAAAACCTAAAGGGTAAATAAAAATACGAATTTTGTTGGGAGAAATTGAAACACATGTGACGTTATGTGTAGTGGATATGGAATCACCATATAACATGTTGTTGGGAAGACCATGGATACATGCAATAAAAGTTGTAGCATCAACATATCATCAATGTGTCAAATTTCCTATACCGAGTGGAATTGGCGAAATCAGAGGAGATACCGATAAAGGAAGGATATATCATCAAATCGAAGTAAAACATTATGAAGAACAGGGGAAGAGGCGAAAAGATCCCAAAAAGATGGCAAAAGCAGCAAAAAAGGAAGAAGAATTTATAACTTACATGATAAGAGCAGAAGAAGGAAAAGGAATATATGGTGAAGAGAATGAACTTGCGAAGGAAATAAAAGGACCAACGCCCATGGGAGAACCGAAGGCTAGTTACACTGCGGCAGAGCCAACAAAGGAAGTGAATATCGAATCGAAGAAGAACCCAAGATGTTAAAAATTGGGACTAAAATGGAGGCAGATGAGGAAAGAAAGACTATTGATTTGTTGCGAGATTATAAAGACATTTTCGCGTGGGATATGGATGAGATGCCTGGAATAGATCCATCTGTAGCGTGTCATAAATTAGAGATTGATAAAAATGCAAGACCATTCAAGCATAGAATTAGAAAAATTGCAACAGCATATCATCCTCAAATAGAAGAAGAGTTGCACAAGATGCTTGATGCCGGAATTATTAGACAAGCAAAATATCCCGAATGGATAGCAAATATGGTCGTGGTTCCAAAGAAGAAAAAAGGGATAAGAATTTGCATAGATTTTACCGATCTAAACAAAGCTTGTCCAAAAGATAGTTTTCCTTTGCCAGATATTCCGCAAATGGTTGAGTCAGCAGCAGGAAATGAAAGGATATCCTCTCTTGATGGATACAAGGGATACAATCAAATTCCTCTCGCCAAGAAGACCAAGAGCATACCGCCTTTTCGCTCCAAGAGGATTATACTTGTTACACAAAAATGCCATTTGGTCTGCGAAAATGCTGGAGCAACATACCAAAGGATGGTAGAAAAAGTGTTCGAAAAATGGATACATAAAACACTAGAGGTATACGTGGTGACATGTTAATAAAAAGTAAAGAAGCAAAAGATCATATACGGGATTTGAAGGAAATTTTTGAACAAATGAGACATTTTAACATCAAAGTAAATCCGGAAAAATGTACCTTTGGGGTGGCATCTGGAAAATTTTAGGATACATTGTGTCAAAAGAAGGAATGCAAGTCAAGTCGATCCAGAGAAAGTACAAGCAATTCATCTCGCGATATGCCAAGCATTTTTTCAACATACTTAAAAAGCAACAGATTGAAAGATGTGCAAAAGTTAAATGGACTATTAGCTTGAACTTTGATTTTCCAAAAAATCGTTGAGGAAGATTCATCTCGTGTTGTGTGATTTGATTGTTATATTAGGTTAGAAATCGATCATCTGATAAATGCAAGCATTTTTTCAACATACTTAAAAAGGGAGCAACAGAAATTTAGATGGATTTTTTAAATAACTTGCCGGCCAATGATGAATGTGAAAAGGCGTTACAAGGAATAAAAGAACATTTAATGGATATATCAATCTTACAAAAGTATGATTTCATACAACAGCGATCCCCTTTAGAAGTGGGAAGAATTTTTTTCACTAATTTCAATCCTTGTTTTAATCCACTCAATTAATCAATCTAAACTCAATTAATTAAGAATCGAAATTAAACCCATTTACAAAAATATATTGCTATGCACTAAAATGACGTCTTATTGGGTATATTAGTTTGCGAAATGGACGCAATGGAGTGGAAAAGCCAATCTATTACATCAAAAACATTCAATGCCGCGAGAAAAATTATTCAAAAATTGAAAAACTAATTTTGGCATTAGTTTATGCAACATTTAAACTTCGCATCTACTTCGAAGCACACACGGTTAAGGTAATGACAAAAGTACCAATTGAGTCAGTAATGAAAAATTCAAAAAGGTCAGGAAGGGTTGAAAGATGGAATGCTCAAGTAAGTCATTGCAAACTCAAATATGAAATACTATCCTCACCCAAATCACAAGTTGTTGCGAGACTTTTTAGCAAATTTCCATTGGAAGAGGATGAAGCAGTGGAAGAAATGATGGATATAGAAGAAGAACATGGAAATCCAAGGGATTTATTAACTGAGCCAAACAGATGGGAAATATTGGTAGATGGATCGTCAAATGGAGAAGGTAACGGAATTGGGATCATTGTAATTTCGCCAGAAGGCAATAAAATGGCTTTTTCTTTCAGATTGGAATTTGCATCTACCAAAAATGAAACAGAAGATGAAGCTATTGTACATGCTTTGCAATTCACAATAGAAATGAAGTTGGAGAATATGAGGGTCACCAGTGATTCCCAGTTAGCTATTCGCCAGATAAAAGAAGAATATACTACAAATGAACCATCCTTAAAAAAGTACAAAAAACTTGTTGAAGAATTGTCGGCGAAGATACCAAAAATAAAATGGAGACACATATTAAGAAGAGACAATAGACTCGCGGATGCTTTTGCTTTTATATCAAGTATGATGACAGATCCAACTGCGAGATGCATAAAAATACAGACACTCCTATCACCGTCAATCAACAAAGAGGAAGAGGAAGAAGCATAATTAATGCTTGTAGAAGATGGAACACAAAGACCCTATTGTGAAGATTGGAGAACATAACTTCATGCTTATCTAATGAAAGGAGAAACGCCAAGAAATAGATTAGAGATGCACAAATTAAAAAGCCGTGCAACAAATTATGAATTAAGAGACGGGGTATTATACCGAAGATCCTTTAATGGACCCTCGCTTAGATGTTTAACACGAAAGGAAGGAGAAGCAGTGTTAAAAATGTTGCATAGTGGGGATGCTGGCAATCATAGTGGCGGAAGGTCTTTAGCACATAAAGCGAAAATGCAAGGCTATTATTGGCCATATATGCATGAAGATGCGAAACAAATATCAAGACGTTGCGAAGATTGTCAAAGGCACGGAAAGAAAATACATGCACCAGGAGCACCATTAACCTCTTCAACAAGTGTATGGCCTTTTGGAAAGTGGGGGTTAGATATTGTAGGACCATTTTTACCAGGTACAGGGCAGAGGAGATATCTGATTGTCGCTACACAGATTATTTCACAAAGTGGGCAGAAGTAAAAGCAGTACAACATATTCGCGATAAAGATATTTTTACCTTCATATTCGAAAACATAATTTGCAGATTTGGAATTCCAGCACAATTGGTATCTGATAATGGGAAACAGTTTGAGGGACAAAATATAGAATTGTTGCTTAATGCATTTCAAATAAAATGTGGGAAATCAACTCTTTTATACCCGCAAGCCAATGGACAGGCAGAAGCAACAAATAAAACAATCGCAGATATATTGAAGAAGAAATTAGAAGGACATAATAAGGCATGGTGTGAACAAGTGCATAATGTAGTATGGGCTTACAATACAACAAGGCGAGAAGCTACGGGAATGTCACCATTTTGTCTAACATATGGAGTTGAAGTTGTACTTCCGACAGAAGTTATTATTCCAACAACAAAGAGAGAAGCTTGGGAGAAAAATCTTAGTGCGGGTAACATTTTGGTTAAATTAGATGAATTAGAGGAAAAGAGAGAAAGAGCACTACAAAGATATGGAGAATTACCAGCGAAGATTAGCCAGAGAATATAACAAACGTGTCAAGACACGCGAATTTCAACCAGGTGATATGGTATTGAGAGAAACACCAATATATCAGCGAGAAAGTGGTGGTAAGTTGGCGAAAAAGTGGGATGGACCTTATATCATCAAGGAGATAGTTGGAACAGGGGCATATAGATTAATGGATCCTGAGGGCAAAGATGTGGGCCAAAGATTGGATAGACCGTGGAATAGATTATATCTCAAGAAGTATTACCCATAGAAGATGGAAGGGATAGAATAGGTTGCGAAATATTGAATGGATGAAATGAAATGAATTCATATGAAAAGATCTTGCGACAGATTGATTGCGAAATTGCATAAAATAAAGAAAGAATGTGCGAATATCTCGCAAATAAAATGACAAGAGATAGTCAAAAATGAATGATTTATACGAATGGGACGAACCTTTATGGCGTACACCCTAGTTCACGAATGATATTTCGTAAGAGGCAAATGTAAGACCTAAAGTGCATCATATAAGGGGGTATCTCTTGACATGGCTCGGGGAAAAGGTTACACCGCCCCTGGAACCTGAGTCATGAAAATTTGGGGTCAATAAAGCCCATCCGGGGGAGATACCTTGGATTTCCAACTATATATATAAGGTTATACCCTGGTTGGACGACCGAGGGTCTCTTCCAAGGAGTCAGTGTATGACCAAGGCGCCGAGGTACACGGTTGAGCCAAGAGTGCCTGGGCATTTGAAGTGTCTCGGCCATTCTTGGCAAGTCTTGGCACATGCTGCACTCGGCCCGAAGAAAACTCCACTTAGGGTGCAGTCTCGTAACCATAAACCCTATAGGTATAAGGGATAAGAGGCTGCGAAAACAACTGGTTGTTGTTAAGACCGGATGGGAGGAGCTAGTCTTGTATGGCCGATGTACGCCTCCTTGAAGGGGAAACCAGGGAGATGATAAGGGCGGCACCCTCCATTAGGGAGCTGATAAGTGTCTTAAGACGCAAATGTCATGAGGCTTTATTTTCGCAAGAAAATTTAGGCTTGTCATATTTGTGCGATGATCCTAAAGAGGCAATAATACTAACGCGAGGTTAAGACGAGATCAATGGGTCTTTACATGAAAGTGTAAAGACGTCATGCGATTTCGTCACAAGACGGCAATGTCATGGGGCTTTAAGTTCGCAAGAATTTTTAGGCCTGTCATATTGTCGCAACAAAAACATCCTGCAGAGGCAACAATACTAAAGAAATGATAAGACAAGATCAATGGGTCATTACATGAAAAGGTAAAGGCATCCTGCGATTTTGTCGCAAGACGGTAATGTCATGGGACTCTATGTTCGTAAGAATATTTAGGCCTGTCACATTGACGCAAAAATGAGGGGTGGCAAAATAAGACCTTTAACTAGGAAGGCAAAATAAGACCACACAAGAGCAATGATAAGGCAAGATCAATGGTCATTACATGAAAATGTAAAGATGTCATGCGATCTTGTCGCAATGATGAATTTCAACATAAATGAAGATAATGGAAAATAAAATAGTAATTATTAAATATCAAAAATTATACTTGTTGCAAGAAAGAGTAATAATAAGCAGAAGAACACATCTAAAAGATGTTTGAAGTACGTAAAGAAATAACAGTACAAGAAGAAAAATTACAAGAGAAAGACAATTCTCAAATATCGCTTTTTTTCTCCGTAGAGGAGATACTGGATTTTCTTTAGCAACTTTATCCATATTTTCGCCAGTTATTATATTTCCACCAGATTCTCCTTCACCCAGATTATTGTTGACAGCTTTACTAGGAGAGATTGTCTCTTCATTTGCGAACTCTTCACCACTATTGTAGTCATAATCGCTGTCAGGAGGGTTAGGAACTTCATCATCGCTTACTTCCAGAGGTTCGACAGATACAAGATCAAGAGATTTAGATAGTAAAACATCATTCACAAGAACTTCGGCTTTAAGATGAAATTGACGAAGGAGTGCTTTCTGATAATTTCTACTCTCTATATCTTTACAAGAACGGACATATAATCGAATCTTCTTTTCTCTATATCTTTATTTATCGCGAGAGCGAGCAAGGGAAGCAGCGAGTATTCCATTTTCTTTGCGAATTTTTGAATAGTTAGATTTTAGAGTGGCAATAGAGGAATGAAGATTTTTCTCAGAATCTGCAAAAGAAAAGAACATAGGAAATCATTCAGATTTTTGGAATTCGAAAGGAAAATATCACAAAATAATAAATAAATGGATTAAGGTAGTCAAATAATATGACTACCTTCCTTTTGCGAGGTAAGATATTGGATTAAAGCCGAACAACTATTCTCCAAGTGATCCATGGCATTGTCAAAATTATCTCCAATTAAGCCTTTCAGTCGAGATCGCAAGCTTTTTTCGTTAGAAACAAGTAAGGCATTTTCTTTCGTAAGGGATTAATTGGACTCTTCTAACTTGGAACATTGATCCTTGAATTGGTTTGCCTTTACACTTAAGATTATTCTACCCTGGATAAGTTTATCCTTCTCGGCAGTAACTTCTTCGAGTTGATTTCTCAGCGAACAAAGAGATCGTTCTTGTTCTTTACATATTTTTTGACAAACATCGATCGCTTGCGAGTGAATCGCCACCTTGTTTAACAGAGTTCGCTTCTCTTGAGAAAGAATTCCATTCTCATCTAATAAAGTTTCCAACTCCAAATTAGCTTTAGTCAAAGAGTAAGAGAGGCGAGATAATTCATTACTTAATGAGCCTTGTTCCTGAACTAAGTCAGCATTTTCTTTAGAAAGATTATCTATTTGATCAACAGAATATGTATGAAGATTATCTAATTGGTTATATTGCTCCATCCAAGCATCTCTATCCATTCGAGCTTCTTCAACAAAAGAGATTCCAACCGATATATCTCCATTTTTCGCTTCTGGTTTAAAGCTTGAAGGGCGAACAAGGGCTTGAGGTTCAATAAAAAAATGGAGAATATAGAGGAAAGATTGTACCTTTCAATTCTTCGTTCTTCTTGCGAAGATTATCACGATCCAGCGAAACATTTTGAAGTTTTTGATTCTCAAGTTGGAGAATATTACACTTTGCAGTCATAGCTTGGAGATCATTCTTCAAAATACTAATTTCTTGCTCCAAAGATGTTTGCGAAATTCTATCGGAGCCAAGGTATTTGATCAAAACCTCGCAGATATTAGATTTGATAGGATCAACAGAAGTCTTCTTGGCATCATTCACAATATCTGATAGAACTTTGAAGGCCACGTCTATTCCTTCAAAATTTTCCTTAGTAAGAGGGATTTGTTCAGATAAGGAAGTAACGACGATAGAAGAAGAAAGAGATGAGTCATTTTTTGTTAAAGGAATATCATGAGAAGAGGAAGTCTCATGAAGATCAATGACTGGGGAAACGGTAGAGGCATTGACAATAGGAGAAGAAATGGGCTCATTCGCAACGGGACTGTTATGAGGGATTTGATCTATGAAAAATTTAGGCATAGGAGAAAGATCATCAACAATATTTTCACAGGTAGAAACAG
Organism: Papaver armeniacum; assembly: GCA_023531295.1. Lineage (NCBI taxonomy): Eukaryota > Viridiplantae > Streptophyta > Magnoliopsida > Ranunculales > Papaveraceae > Papaver > Papaver armeniacum. The sequence continues at coordinate 151,828 of JAJJWW010017905.1, read as the reverse complement.
TAAGTTTATCTTGCGAAGATTTCGCAGGATGAGTTGTAAGTTTGAATGTAGGGAAGGAAACAGCAGGTGCAACAGGTTTAGAACGGCGAGGTTTCTTGGGGGACCTATCAACATTTTTGTCATCCTGCGAATTACAAGTTAAATAAGAAACAGAGGCAACAATATTGTTATTAAAAGAGTAAATGTTTCTTAAATACCTTGTTATTCGCAGACTTTCTTTTAGTGACAGTGGTTTTCGGTTGCGAGCCCATGGAGATAGTAGGGTTCACAATGGTGAACTTGGTGTTGGATTTGTTCTTGCTAAAACAAAAACAGCAGGGAGATCATTAAGAATAATTCAATAAGAGAGATCAATCACAAAGTGATCAAATTCAGCAAAGCTAACAAACCTTGATGGCTCCATAGAAACAGTAGCATAAAAAGAAAGATGAGAACAGTAGCAGAAGAATAATAGCAGAAAGATGATGAAGAAGACGATGAAGAAAAACAGCAGTAAAAAGTTGCAGACGATGAAGAAGACGAAGTAAAAGAAAAGAAATACTTTCATAAGGAATTCTCCTTTAAATAGACAAAAAAAGAGTAACCTGATAACATTGAATGTGCCGGTAAAAAGGGAAAATTTTAGATACGTGTAAACAGTCATCCCTAGATCCACGGAATCTTGTCGGCAAAAAATGATGAAAAACAAACGATTGCGGCATTTCAAAATACTGGTTCTCATGACATTCTCTTCTTCGCAGAGAATACATGAGAAGAGGCAAGATGTAGGATCAGAATATCACGATATCAATACCTCGCGAGATCAATAAACGAGCAAAGTTGCGAAGGCGTCGCAGGCATTTGAGTAATATAAATGACGCAGTGGACGACGATAACTTAACACGAGAAAGGTGTGAAGATCTAGCGAGATCTAGGAGAACTTCGAGATTATGTATTTGTACACTTGCGATATTTCGCAAGTCACTCCCGAAAATAAAGGATAGTCTAGCTGTCATCCACTATGTACTACCCTATATAAAGAGTTGAACAAGTCTGTTGAAAGAGAGATCTTTTTGGGAAGAATTAGACAAGTCATTAGGAGAGAGAAAGTTTGTGTTGATGGTAATTTCTTTAGCTCTTTTCCATTTTACCTTGTAAACATTCAAGGAATTAATCAATAAAAATCATAGTTGTTCATCTTCAAATGTCTTAGTTGTATGGATTCTTGTGAGGGGTGTAGTGTAGGATTTCCTGCAACTACATACATAGCTTTACTAAGCAGATCTACCTAAGCTTCCACATGTCTGATGCGTTAATACACATCCCGCATAGGATAAATGTATTATACCAACATATTACAAGACCTAGTATACAAAAACTATGAAATAGATGAAACCCTCTTAGGTGCATGTGCATCAAAGTTATCCATATAATTTAATGCCAGAACATGTTATATAAAACTACAGACAATCACAAATGCCAGTTAGGCAAAACATTTATTACTATTACTTAAAGTATCATGTTGCACATTGGGTCATCATCTCAAAAACAGTACAAGACATGTATTGACACAAACTAGACATCAATTCTCGTTAATCTGAGGATGACACAATATTACGACTCACAAATGTGAAAAATCGGGCTCCAACGCGACATTTAGGTTCAACAAAATTACATGTAAAGCACTAAAGGTGAGATGGAAATAGAAGAAGCGAAAGGTCATGACTTTGCTGCGAGCAAACTGACTAATAGAAAAATCTAGAACATTTATTCTTAGCAATCAAATCTTTTATGACTAGGAAAATAATCTAGGGAAAGAAAAGCAGGTTTCTACTCAACTTCCAGTATAGAACCTTAAAATGTTATAGAGCATTAAACAAGGATAATAATCACTAAAAGATCCTAATTGTAAACCAGTAAAGAATAATTGAGATTTCCAATGAACAAGTTTCTATTAAACAACAACTGATATATAATCAAGAGGCTAATTTCAGGTAATTATTAACGGTCAGGTAACCACTGATACAAAAACACACTGTCTATCTATACCACTAATTATTGATATACTCTGAATCTCTGGCCTAAATGTTGCATCTTTGAGAAGAATAAATATTGATATAAATAGCCCTTCTGCAGTTGGTTCTAACGCCTACAATGCCCATTTTATTCATGGCAGTTTTGAATCTCTTCGGAAAGTTATTTTCGATGTGACTCAGTATTCCGACCAGATTCAGCAACTCAATGTCCTCGAGAAGAGCAACATCAGATCCTAGCACTCCCTTGTGCAACAGAACTCTGCTGTAGTAATCGTTGTCAAAGTCTTTTATCCCAAATGAGATGTTACTGGGCCCTTGATTGCATATCACCCATACTGTTTTGGCAAATTCTCGATCAAGCCTAACGTCTGCCACTGACCTTAGCCTTGTAGCAATTGTGCTACAAGGTGCCATGCCAATTATACGTGCTGCTGAAAATTATATATAAGAAAAAGTGTTAGCATGCGTTGGACTGAAAGAATTGACTTGCTGGAGCTTGATCTTAGGAAGATACAACTCAATCTCGATAATGAAAACAAATTGTTGGGTGGTTTGAAAGCTGAAGCTTTTTACAAATTGCTGGTAAAAGATGATGACTCTTATAGTTTCACTAATGAGTTGACGAATCCTAAAATACGACCTAACACTAAACCATATTAAGGGATTAGCAACTCAAATTAACAACAAGTCTAAAACAGTTGCGAATTAGCAACTAAAAAACATTGTTGCTAAATTTTAAAAAAAAAAAATGACCCCTCTTTCCGCCCCTATTTTCAAGTGCTCCATAAGCAACAAATTTTACTTCAGCCCATTGACCCCAATTGAGCGGAAACTATCCCAATTATCCCCCCAAAAACCAAGTACACTACTGTATCGACCATTCTCAGCCATAACTTCATCTCCTGCTCTATCTGCTTATCTCTTCTCTCTTCTCTTTCTTTATTCATTTAGATTTGCGAGATTTTCTGTCAGAAAAACTCTGCTACCATTAAAGGATGGAAAAAGACAAGAGTAAAGTAGTTGCAATCGATTAATTTCAATTTAGAGGATCTGAGAGTTAGATTGATGGTTAGGTTTGGTTTTCTATAGCAAGGTAAGGGACCCCTTTTAAACACTCAACAACGTTCAAATCCAAATCTTCAACTGCATATAAATAGTTTGAAGTTTAGGTGAGAAACATGATAAGAATCAATAAACTAACGCAAGACTCGGAATCTCAAAGTAGAGTAGTTACTAGCAACAACAAGATTTTGGAAAGTTAACTTACTATCAATCTTCAAGAGCTCTAAAATCGTGTTCTTTTCTTTCCGCAAACGACCATCTACCTAAATGGTTAACAAGTCAAAAGCATGTAATAAATTGTTAGAATTATTTGGTTCATGACATCATTAAGAAATAAAAAATAGAAAACAGCAAAGGAGGGGGACAAAAAGCCTTACCTCTAGCAGAAAAGAAAGAAAAGAAGAAAGAAAGCAATAAAAGATGGACATTTCTTAACATGTTGTCCAACCTTTCTTTCGAGAATCGAACTTCATTACAAAGTAAGACTGTTAACCATTTGCTTGTTCATTGCGACTTTGTTCATTCTACTTGGGATCACTTCACTAAGGTGCGTGGTGTTTATTAGGTGAATGCAATAGGATTTCGTGAGCAAGAAAAACTAGAATTATTTCGTGAGCAAGAGGATTTCACGAGCGGAAAAAAAGAAAAACTAGAATTTTTTTAGGCCATCTTCTTAACACAACTAAGCAACTATTTATTTTATTAGATCTTGGTTAAAAGTATAATAGAACAAAAAGATGAACTCAAAAAATATATTAAACAAGAACGAACATGTCGACCTAAAACTTTGTTACATCTTAAGACTTTTTGGATCATTTTATATTACCATAATATATTAACTATATGCAATAATATTACCTTAATTACAAAAATGTGACTACTATGATAAACACACAATAAATAAATTTGATATTTTCTTGAAAAACATGGAAAATTGTGATATAAGTTTTGTCCCCTCATTTTAAACCCATGATATATTTGCTATATCAGTTGTATCCATTAATTTTAAACCTGTTATTTTGCACTTTGCTGCATAAGTTGTGTCCCTTCATTTTAAACCTATTGTTTCAAAAACATATTGTTGAGTCTTGTGAAAGACATGTCTATAATTTGACAAAAAAAAACATTAAAATGAATTATGTGTTCCTATATTTTAAACTTATCGTGTCCTTTATTTTAAACCCATTGTTTTGCCACGTGGCACTAAATTTTTAGAAAATATAAAATTGAATATAGTGTTACCATGTCAAAAAATGATCCTCCTTTATATAATATAGTATTGATTGATTGATTGATTCATATGCCCTAAATTTAATTCTAACAAAAAAAAGAATAAATTAATTAATCAAGATACGATGATTAGTGAATTAATAATTGGTGTAGATGGTGGATTTTCGACAAGGGCTAAAATCGTAAAACCATAATTGTATATGCTCCTGATCCAGCAATCAGATGAGTACTGAGGCTCATGCCTCTTATCGAAAGCATGAAAGCTCATGCCACAAGAATCTCTAACTAAGAATATTGTCTCCCAGAGTATATGTAAATATGCAGTCTTCCAGCTGAGGCAACGGCATATCTCATGAATACTGAGCAATTTCAGTAATTACTTCTATATATAATCGAAAGATTGGACGGCTCCTAGACAGCTTGCCTGCTAGTATAGAGCGATAACGTCTTCAAGATGTAACAATGTTTTCCCTGACTATATAAAAGAAAATATGATGCTTCAACAAGCTCATATCACTCAATTCCTGAATAATTAATGCTCCTAGACGATCGTACTAGTATAGAGCCATCAATTAATTATTCTTAAAATAATTATATTCATTAACTGAATCCCTGGAAAATATTCAATGTTTTTCATAATATTTCATTACTTCAATTTATGGTTCTTCCCAGCAGAATTACATGGGTTAGTAATAAATATTCAACACACGGGCGTCTGAGCTACCTTCGAGTAAGCCCCGACCAAAATGGTGCAAGTGTACTTAGCAATAATGCACTAACGAGCATCTGAATGCACGAATGAGTATTTCAAAATACGACGAGACGATGAACCTATGCAAAATAGGAAAGAAAAAAAAATATTAACCAAGGCGCTGAGGGACTGGGCCCACCAGCCGGTCGGTCGTGTCGTGACCAGTCCCACGCCCAATCCTATATTTTATCATGTTTTTATTATTTTCCTTGATCTCATGAAAATCCTTTCATTTGAACAAATATCCTTCGTTTTAAGTTTACTCCTCAGTTTCATGGTGTTTTCTTCGCATCAAGGAAATAATATAAAATTGGGAAAGGTGTCGCGGGACCGTATGTACTAGCCGGCCGGCTATGCCCTAGTTGTGGTCGGTCCCACACCTCATGGTTCCTCAATATTTTATTATTATTTCCCTAATCTCATGAAAACTCCTTAATTTCATGATATTTCTTTCGAATCATGAAAAATAATATAAAATTAGGGAAACTCGTGGGACCGGGCCCCAGCCGGTCCGACACGCCCTAGCCGGTCCGACACGCCCCTTATTTTTTTATTATTATTATTTTATGTTTCCTTGATCCCATGAAATTCCTTGATTTCATGATATTTCCTTCAAATCATGAAATAATACATAAAATTAGGGAAAACTCACGGGACCGGGCCCTAGCCGGCCGACCATGCCCAAGCCGGTCCCACACGCCCTTATTTTATTATTATTAATATTATTTGTTTCCTTCATCTCATGGAAACTCCTTGATTTCAACAAAAAATCATTGGTTTCAACAAACTCCTTGGTTTTATGATATTTCCCTAAAATCATGAAAACATATTATAAAATTAGGAAAAATGCCGTGGGACCGGGCTCTTTGTCCGGCCGGCCATGCCTTGGCCTTAGCCGGTCCCACACTTCATGATTCCTTCATTTTTTATTATTTTTCCTTCATCTCATGAAGTTTTCACGGTTTCAGCAAAAAATCCCTGATTTCTTCATATTTTCTCAAAATGTTCCTCAAACGCACATCAGAAAATATCAAAATTCTCGTAATTGAGATATGAACACTTTGGTGATGTGAGCATGTTACCTTGACCGACCAAGGTTGTCTCTTTGGCTTGTAAGGATCCGGTCCCACGCATTTTCACAATCTGACCTAATTTGCGCAATTGCACGTATTAGGTCCAAAACTCTTCCAAACAATTTGGAACTTCATGAAACGATCGTTATTAGATCCCGTGACCACCCAGGGCCGGTTTCATGACCCCTTGGTTGATCCCTCATCTCTTCATAATTAATTAGGTTTTATCACCTAAGGCTCGGACGAGCATTATTTTGATAAGGGATTAAACCAGTATTTAATCATCCTTTCACCGATTGATTTTCTAAAGACCTTGGTATTTGCTCACGTGAGCATCTGGGCGCTACATGGTCAATCCATCATCCCGTGTAGCCGGTCCCTCCTTCACTCTGAGGTTTATTTTCAATAATCATCAATTGATCAATTTAGAGTTTTGAGTCCAAGGTTCATAATTCCAGATTCAAACGCTAATAATTCTACGTTGATTTCATGATCAACATATTATTAATTATACTCGGTTCAGTTGCCAGTATTATAATTTAATACTTTATTTTGGTCATGCTACCAATAATTCATCAAACGAGCAACATTTGCTCAGATGAGCAATATTTGCTCAAACCATGGAATATTGGTTCAACTATCAATATTCAACAAATCATCAAATGAGCAATATTTGCTCACGTCAACTATGTTTATTCATACATTATACCTCTCTCTTAATCCGTGAGTCTCGGAACATTTTTCAAACCATGTTCAACTCAACAGTACAAGGACTCATCGTCCCATGAAGTCACGAAGTCAGCAACTGACTAAATAAATACACGTCTGCCTTGCAGACTCCACAATCGCACGAGACATCAATCGTGTTACATGGGGGGATATTAACTAGGGTTTTGGTCTGGCGGTCTATAGCACGTGTGTTCATACACACGATGATAATGTGAGCAAGTCGTGCAATCAGTTGGAGGAGTTAACAAAGTAGTGGATGGAAAATCAACCAAGTCTCCGCACGTTGAGCAACTGGTTTTAACACGATTTCCATTTTCTCCACTCTTTGATTCCGTCAACTGTCACACTTCATGGGATCATGGTGTTTACAATTCCAGCAATATAAATAAGTTCCTGAATCATGATTGAAAGACAGGACAATCTCACGTCAAACAGACAACACGAGATTAACAACTCAACATTTGAGCAATTACTCTCAACAGAGAAAATTCAATCATTCAAAACTTATCTTATTTTCAGAATACACAACACACCTACAATTTTCGATCACCATTGATCTCACACATTTCTCAGTTTCCCTCCTACAGATCGACCCATCCTCTCTTGTGACCGAATTTACTCTGGAACGGCCATTGTCTTGGTTTAGGCTGGAGTACTACAGATTGATCTCTCAAATTCAAAGCACTACCTTCTTGCAGTGCATCTGTGTGAGGTTTGACAGTTCGCTCGGTTCAAGGAGTTTCCTCCGCACGGTCGTCTCCTCAATTCCTTAAAAACCAGCAACTCGTTTTGCCCCATCTACAATTGGTCAAAAGAACTAATGAGTTACCTTGTATTGTTTTAAAGGAATAATAATTCCCTAATTCATTTTCTTTTTCTTTCCCCTTTTATTTTTTGATCTAGAAGAAAAAAAGAAGACAAAAGGTAAAAAAAAATAAAAAATGCATGGGTTGTAAAGAGTAAATATAGGAAACGTGTTTCTTTACCTAGGTAGATTTTAGAAAACAAAATTCTTCTACTACCAATATTACCAGAAATACCAACAAACTAATTAACATGGGTATATTCGAGAAAGAATTTTATGGATAAGTATGGATTCTTGTTTTACATGAATTATGTGGATTTATAAGGTTTCATTATATATCCACATGGACTTATGTTAAACTATCATGGATTAAAGAGGAATCTTTTAGAGATTTGTATGGAATAATAAAGTTCAAAATCAGGTTGTCTATATGAAACACTGTTAGCGTTTAATAGAATGTCTGATGGGAATTTATTATGTCGGTCTGTTTCTAGCTTGCACATAGTTGAAAGAGGTAAAACAAATTATTCAAGTTCATGGGTTTGCTATCAAAATGAGTTTTGATGAAGATGAATACATGGGTACGTACTTCTTTGATTGATATTTATTATAAAAACGGGAAAATTGAAGAAGCAAAATTGTTTTGATGATTTACCAGGGAAAACTTATACGACTTGAACTACTATAATAGCATATGATTATGGGGTACTGACGAAGTGGTGAGACTGAAGTTTAGTTGCAGTTGTCTCACCAAATGAGGGAAACTGATAGGGCCAATGATGGTTGGTACCACAACAGAAGTTGGTGAAACGAAAAGTACCACAACTTCATACAATAGCATTCTATTTTGTCGTTTTACTTTTTCGCCCCCAACAAAACATATAATACCTAATCATATCCCCAAACTTCGGGTCGCACACGCATAATTAGATTTTTAGGTCCGGTGTTCTGATATGGGATCTTTCTTTCTTTTTTTTTGTATGATTGATTTGGGTTTTTGCAGATCAAAGTTTTCCAAATTTCAGTCATCACTTCATTCAGCACAATCAATAGCTGGCATAGAGACAGTTGGTCTCTTTTTTTTATCGATAAAATAGATGGTTGTTGTAACGCAAGAGTATTGATCGGTTGGTAAATTTTTGATTAAGGATTTACAGTTAAAATAGTTTTAATTAGACTCATGATGGAAAATCTAAGATGGTCCTTTAAGGTTCTGATCAGAATTTACATCGTTTCTATGGGGTTCATTTGTTGAATGACTACTTAGGATTTCTGAAATGACGAGGGTACCCTAGAAAACCAAAATCTTTTCGTTTCAACCTATAAGTCCGACACCAAGTGTGATCGTCTATGAACAAAGTCGAGACAATACGACAACAAGGTATACACTTGATAATAGTTACGGTATGAAACCGATATACTATAAGATCACTATCAGGTGTCTTGGATTAACGTACTAGTGTATTTACTTTTAATTATAGTAAAACAATTATAATTGCGGAAAGTAAAAGTAAATCACACAACAATATTTTGTTAACGAGGAAACCGCAAATGCAGAAAAACCCCGGGACCTAGTCCAGTTTTGAATACTCTCATAATTAAGCCGCTATATAAAGAACAAAGCCAACTTCGTATAGTTTAGACCAAGTAATATACCCCTAGTTACTTAGTTACCTCAGTATCCATGCGCCTACAACCGTCTGGCTAAGCACGTGAATCCCAAGATAGAAATCACTATTTCGAATTGCTTTACCGATGTAAAGTCTTAATTAAGCACTCAACTCCTTTTGATCGTATTCCAAACAGTAAAGCAACAAAGTTGTTTGATATCCGCTTTATTAATATTTAAGAAAAGATATGTTTTGACAAAGGCTCTTCCGTTTAAGTAAACTCCTTTGTCAAGTTAGATCAATCAAGATCTTATTAGTGAAGTAATTAAATCTAGATTCACAAGCTATCAGATTCGGATATTGAAGAATACCACCAAATGACAGTTGTCGATCTATACGAATACTTGATCAAATATACCAAAGATAAATAAGATATTAGTTGGATTCCAGCCGATCAAGGTGTATACACTAATATCTGAAGATGCGAAACCAATCAGAAAATTCTTCTTATCTTCAAATCTACAATTTTCTTCAATTGTATCCGCACACAAAACTTCATTCCACTTATGATCGATCACGCACAGAAGGGAGTTTGTTATCAATAGATGATCACAAGTTATCTTCAGATCTAAAAACAGTTCTAAAGATCCCTTCGATACTTTGATCTAGTTTGAGTGACCTTATGTCAGAAGAGAAGGTTCTCAAGAATAATCAAACTAGGTGTAATAAAAGTTTCAACAACCGTTAGTCAATAAAATCAATAATCCAAAACTAAAATAATAATGAAATTATCTAGTTTCCCACCAACGGTACTCGTAGAGCTTCTTGATCCCACAAAAGTCTTTAAATGATCGTACGTAAGAAATTTCGCATAATTAGGGTACTTTCCTCTTCGGATAGTCGGCTCCACTAGAAACAACAAAAATGAAGTTTTTCTGGCTCTTAGGATAAGTTTGCAAGAATAACAAACTTTAGTATTTATAGACCAAGATTGTTTGGACAACAAGGAAGGAAAAAAACGAAAGTATTCTCAAGATATGCAATGAAGTACCTAATTTTGGTTTTCATATTTCCAACTTATATCCAAACTGTAATTCTGAAATCTCTCTTTAGAAAAATATTTAATATTATCTTAGCACTTAACTACTATAGTTTTTCCATAGATATGTTTTGATTGCTGGAAATCAAAAACATATAATTCGAAAATCTTAATTAAAAGAATCTCTAATATTTCGGTTTGGGATCACCTTGAGTATCAAGGAATATGTTTGAAAAATCATAGGTAAGAATTATGCACCTGTTCACATTATGTCGACATATGGAACTTTCCTATCCATCAAACCTTGATTCCTGATTCCAAACTCACACAAAACCGTAAAGTAATATGTAAATGTTGAAAATCGTTTTTTCTCTTGGGACCAGTTCTACCATGACTCCCAACATAGGTAGGGATCGGTTCTACCTAACTCCCAATATAGGTAGGGATCGGTTCTACCATGATTTCCAACAAAATCTAGGATCGGTTCTACCAAGTCTCCCAATATAGGTTGGAATCGGTTCTACCTAGACTCCCAAAAAAAGATAAGATCGGTTCTACCAAGTATCCCAATATAAATAGGGATCGGTTCTACCTTAACTCTCAACATAAGTTAAGATCGGTTCTACCTGAATTCCCTCCTTAGGTTCGATTTGGTCATCCAATAGATCTTCATAGAAATCCGGACCAAAACACCCTACTGATTTCCTTTCAATTACGAAACAAGTTCGTATATCTACTTCCTTAAACCAATGTCATGAAAACATAGTTTCTTAGGATGAAATCACACCTATATCCAATACACAATCAAGTAAAAAGTTACATAGATTATGTCGATGTCTCATTTACGAAGTTCAAAAGATAAACGTTATACTTCGTGATTCAAGATACTTCCTTGACACTTTGATCATACCAATATGACCAAGAACATCATATATATAACTTCGCATGTTATGTTCTCAATCTTAAACGACTTAAAAGATACAATATGAATGGAAACGAGTCAAGTCAGCATTACTAACCTCAAGTGGAAGGATGATGTCTTCGTTGTAGTCGTTACGTCTTCACGTTCTTCGGGTATTCGGATTAATACTTGTATGTCTCAACATTCATAGACTTTCTAGTCTAACATAAACGAAGTTGACTCTAGTAGTTTTAATCAAGCGACTCTAATTGAGTTTTGATACTAAAATATGACAACCAAATTTGACATACCAACGCTTGGTGGGTTCAACTGAGAAATGCTCTAACAATCTCCCCTTTGTCAATTTTAGTGACAAAACTCTAATACATACGAAGATAAATGAATTACAAATAACTCAGTCTTCATACGCTTGATTCCAAGTTTCAACAGTACAATAACCTGCACATATTCAAAAAATTAATGTTGTTGTTAACATTTGAATAACAAAAGGTTTAGTCCCCCTAAAGGAAATCTAGGTATATATTCAATCCGAACATATTTGTTATTCCTCTTTTGTAGTATGAAATACTACACAACATGATGATATGTTTTTCCCCCTTAATCTATGCTTTACTCTTTTGTCCTTTCCTAGTGATCATAAATCACTTGTTTTCTCCATATATTTCTCCCCCTTTTTGTCACGAAAGTGACAAAGAAACGAATAAACATAAGAGAAAACTGAAAGGATCTTACAAATTCATAAGAACTTGTACAACCTATAAGAGTTAAGCACGAAGGTTTCACTTACCATTTTAGATAACCAATACTAAAACCGAAACTACCTAAGCAATCTTGTTTTAGCATGTCATCAAGGAAACAATTGACCGAAGCAATTTTCCCTTAGTCCGATTAGTCAACTAAGAAAACTTAGTTACAAAACCGAACCGATTATGTATGTATAATCGCTTTATTCGATAAGACTCATATGAGATCAAAATTAACTCAATATTATTAGGTTCCAATTATTCATGAAATAACTGTACCTTCTTTTAGACAAGACAAAAACTAGGTTAGTTAACTAGTTTTTCTCATCAAGGAATTGACTAGACTTGAATAATCGAATCCTACATTTGATAAGCTTAAACTAAGATAAGAATTAACTTACTTTCTCTTATTAGGAATCAAAAGGACTAAAACAAATGATCCCTTTTTCGTTAAGCAAAAACAAAAATCAGAATTGACAAAGTTTTTCTTAACTAGAAATAATTGAAACATAACAATCCAAACAGAATGGACAACATAACAATCGCACCGTATTTCGTTAAGCAAAAACAAAGAATAGGTAATTAAATCAGCTTTTCTTAACAGTAAGAAGATTAACTAAGACAAAAATCGTTACCTTAACTTTCGATATGACAAACTAAGATCAAAATTAACTTATTTTTCACATCAGGAAATATTATAAGTATAATACTTCCCTCGATTTCCAGAACCACTCTCCCCACAAAGATATATCATTAAGCACCAGTTCAGTTAAGAACTCTACCCCTATGAGTTGTTATTCCCCTGCAAAACCAAAAGAATAACAAGCAAAACAACCTTTACCAGAGAAAGGTTAAACCTATTTTAGCTATTACGTGCCCATAGTAAAATCCTAAAACCGAAACTCATATGTCATGCTAAATACACAACTTATGTAAACATAAATCGATAATAGCATCATTGTAACTTTCACACATAAGTTAAAAAATCACAACTTTCTTATGATTTTGATATACCATACACTATGATATGATCCGAAGATCGGCTATATTCAAAAAGTCAATATCCATAAGAAAGTGAGCCAATATATGGGACTGAAACTCTATGATTTATCCCATAAAATCAATTGAAATACTCCATAAATATTCATCCGAAATTAAAGTATTGTAATTACCTCAATCTTGTAGGGAATGAAATGATGAAACCAACGCAAAAAGAATTAGGTCATTCCGAGTTCAGACGAAGAAGTTATGGGAAAAACAGTTTTTACACTCCTTCATATGGATTAGGTAGGGACCGATCCTAGCATGGTCCTTAGGCTAGGTAGGAAGGATCCTAACATGAATCCACACACAAAACTGTTTTAGGCATAACCTTTGCATACGATGTCCGAATTGAGTGATTTTTGGCTCGTTTTAACTGTATAAACAAGATCTACACATACATGACCTGTATACATAAACTAAAAATTACCATTTCTATCAAATGCTCAATTATGGATAGAGAAGGTATGAGTAAAGAAGAGAAAAATATCCTTGAAGATGTTAAATAGTCATATAATAACCGAGAGGTCATGTGCTCAGTTTTATGTGCTTCCTCACCTTTCATAAGATTGAGCACAAAGGTGAGCGTACACATTCCAACACAACTAGGTTGTGTTGAGTTGAGCCTTGTCTTGTTCATCACAGGTGATTAAGACATAATCATCATTTTTGACCTCTTGCTTGGTTTTCTTTCTCTTTTTCCATCTCTTGTATTTCTTTTTTGACTTGTGATGAAGAGTGGCATTATCACAACATTCATTCGTACAAGAGACTTTAGACAACAAAATGTCTTTCCTTAGTCTTTCAAGAAGATTCTCATAAACATTGTTACCAACATATATCAAATGAGTGTCATTTTTGTGACTAACTTTCGGTTCCTCCTTGGCTATGGAGGACTCGGGACCCATTTATAGATGGGTTTCGCAGGACCGACTTTCTCCCTCATACTATTAGGACCATTGTCCCTTTAGATACTTTGCGAAACAACCTTTCTCACATTTGGAATATTAGATCTTGTCTTCGCATTTACAAAGTTATCTCTCTATATATAATCGGGTATTTTATGAGATGACCTTTTCGAGCGATAGGAAAAACTTGAACTATTATGATAATAATTCTTTTGCCTAAAGTTTGGACAATAACGATATGAGTTCTTTAGGGGATCAAACTTAGACAATTCGTAAGATACAAAAAAAAGTGCATCTTGCATCTTACGAACTTTACATCCCCATTAGTGTCCTTTATTACCACAAAAATAATAATGCTTAGTAACATAAGGAGATGAGTTTTAATGCTACCTTTTTGTGAATCCACTTGCATTGGAGCTTAACGATTTTTGTTTTCAATATATTTGTTCAACTTTGTTGCTTTGTTGACATTAGCAGAAGTGCTTTATTTGATTGGTGCACTTGAAGAGTCTAGTTGAACATGATTCTTTTGATTGACATGCTTTACTTCTTTACAAGAACTAGGAGAATCTTTGACATTAGTGGAAGCCTCTAGTCGAGAAGAATTTGTCGATTTGACAAATTTTATCTCTTTGTTAGTATTTGAAGCATTTATTTCCTTATAGCCCAATCCTCGTGTATCACGATGATTTTTACTTGCTTCTAGAATTGAGGTTAATTTGTTTGAGCTATTATTAAACTTTTCAAGTCCAAAATTTCTCCTTCCAATGTCTTGATTTTATCAAGAGCACTAGTTAGATCATCCTCAAGGTGTTTTTCTCACAAGACATACTTAATAAATCTTCATCAGTAAGCAATATCTCACAAGCCTGTTTCAGCTTAGAGGCTAACATATCCACTGAGTCACCGGACATGCCTACATAGTTTGGTTAAGTCGATATTTTGTCGACTAATCCGAACAGAAAGTTCGGATATATAGGCAACTTTGCGAACACGCCAAACAAATATCTTCCAAAGTTCGGCGTGGAAAAGGTAGCCGAACTTAATACTCAGGAGGTGAAAACTCAAAAAGCCAAGTTTGGCTACCTGCATTAACTGAAAAATTAGCCGAACTACACTTTTAGATAAGTTCGGCTACCTGTTCTTCAGATATTGTAGTCAAACTTTTTTAACATAACTGAAATCCATTTGTAAATTTTTCATTTTTAGGAATGTTTTGGCAAATTCAAGCACCAATAACTTAATTTGAAGTATCCTTGAGTACCCAAAACATCATACTCTGGTTGTGGCTCTTAGAAAAAAAAGATCTTTTTTTTTTCTAAGACCATGTTCTTATTCTTCTTCTCCCTCTCAATAATTTTTCTTTTAAACAAAAATCAACTTATTAATTTAATCACTAATCATTAATTAGCTTAACTTAACTCACTAATCATTACACTAACTTAACTAGAAAGGGTAATTTTGGCATTAAAGTAAATATTTGGATAAAGGTGTTTTACTTTTCTTCCAAATGACCTACTAAAAAAAGTCATGGCCCCCCTCCAAAATGGAGTGGTGCCCAAAAAACCGTTCTTTCCTTTCACATCTGCATTGTTTGGCCCATCAGCAATTTTCTTTCCTCTGGCATCATTTTTTTCTTTTTCACCTTCATTGGTATTGCCCCTATAATTATTGAGGGTGCTCTGACAGGTATCATTCAAATCATTTCCTTCTACCTCTTCATTGGTATTTCCCCTATCAATATTGAGGGTGCTCTGAGCGGTATCATCTACCTTCTGGAAGATTCCAATCTCTTGCAAAAGAGATGGTTGGTAAATTATTTTTGTAGTTATGAGCACCAAAGTCACAATCATCCCTTTGATGAATTAAGTTGAAGCAATGCCAAATGTTGCATGGGGAAGACTATTGAAGAACATGTTAACATAAAGGACTTCATGGTCTTCCATATCACTCTTCTAATCAAAGGCCTTCTAACATCAAGAACAACATGAGATTTATAAAAATTATCCACTAGATCTGAAATGGTGATAATATTACCCACTAGAGATGCAACTTTGCTACCAATGTCTCCTCTAAGAACCAGGCCTTCGCATAATGTGAATCTAATACAAATGTTAACATGCACCCCTCTATGCTCTAACATGACTCTGGTGGGAACATAATTATGTAACCCTTCCCAAAACAGAAAAATGACCTTTGGAGGAATATGCTTCACCTCCAACAGACCTGCAAACTCCCATTCAACTTCTTATCTACACAACAAATTATACAACTTCTTTGATGAGAAATCACCATCTAAATAGTCTTCTTCTCCATCATATAAAACTATTGAATTCAGATCATCTCTTAACTTTAGCAAATCAATTCTCTCTGTAGGATTTAAAACTCTGCTAAAAGATAAAGTTCAAGCATTCCTCATTACTTCTGCCACAGTACACTGTTTTTGATGACTTATCCTAAATAATCTAGGATATTTACTTTTAAACCTGGTTATTTGAAACCACCAATCATGCCAGAATCTAATTTCATTCCCTCCCCTAACCTTAATCTCCACACATTCTTGAAGATCCCATCTAGTGTTTAAGATCATCTGCAACATACTCCTCCCACTAGTGTACTTCTCCTCAACTGGCACTAAGAAATTTGAGTCAGTTTTACTCTTTTCATCCATAATTTTCCTCCACAATGCATGTTTTTCCTTAGATTATCTCCATAATCATTTTGTCATTAAATACTTATTAACCACTCTAAATTACTAATGCCTAGACCTCCATATTCTTCTGGTCTACTTAATTTACTCCAAGAAACCAGCTCATCTTGTTTTCATTATCAGTTACCCCCATAAAAACTTCCTTATCATGGTGTTAAGCTTTTTTCCACGGAAATAGATAAATGAAGTAAAGAAAGATAATAAGTAAATAAGTAGTCGATAAAATAATAATAATTATTATTATTATTATTATTATTATTATTATTATAATAATAATAATAAGTAGTCCATTCCCTGTAATCCTGACCTTGTTCTATAATAATAAGAAGAAGAAGAAGAAGAAGAAGAAGAACGGGCCCCTAGCTCAGCTGGTCATCCCATTCCCCAAAGTTTAATGCGCTCCAGGAGGTCCCAGGTTCGAGTCCCCAATGGTGAAATATTGCAGGAATTAACATGGAAGGTAGTGTTAGTTTGCCTCCCTTGTGACACAATCTCAGCCCCCCTCCCGCCGTTTCGGCTCCCTTGGCTAGGTTACCCATGAGGCTCGCTGGTAGGTTAGCACAGCAACTTGTTTAATTAATGTAGTAGTATGTCGTTGGAGCTTAGCTTGTTAGGCTTCCAACTAGTTTCATGTAACAATATTTAAATATAATATTAATTAATTAATTATTTTAAAAAAATAATAATAATAATAAAAATAAATCATTTGGGCAGTTTCTTGTTTCATTGATTGGGTATCATTATTCAGAAAGGTATCGGGGCGCAACTTGTAGCGCGTCTCCCGGCCAAATCTTTGTAAAGTACTTACGTTTTATTTTCTTAATAAAAGCCTTCGTGGCCCCCTTTCATAAAATAATAATAATAATAAGTGAAAAAAATAATAATAAGAGGAAGATGGATGTCTATGGAGACCATGCACTTCATTGCACAAGTGAGGTGGGTATAAAGTTTAGGCATGATTTTGTTAGGGATGTTGTTTCGGATATTCTTTACAAGGCGGAGTTGCGGCTAGAAAGGAGGTCAATCTTGGACTCTTATCGGATGATGCCAAGGTTTTAAAGCTCGCTGACATTCTTGTCTATAATTGGGTTAATGGGCAAGATTTTTGTTTTGATGTTACGGGTGTTTCACCTTTTTCCGGTATTAGTGGTCGGGCTTTCGTTCCGGGTGTCGCTATTTCTAATGCTATTTCACGCAAGCGTACAAAATATTTGGACAAGGTATCTGCTCATGGGTATGGTTTTGGAGTCCTTGATTTCTCCACTTTAGGTGAACTTAGTGAAGACATGGTGATTCTCTTGAAGAGGTTGGGAAATTGTATAGCTAATTACGACCTCAATTACAAAATAGGTAATTTTCTTTTTTATAGATTAGGTATTTCAATTCGGTGTAGGGGCTCAACTTGTTGCTAGGTTGCCCTCTATCGACATTGTACCTTGTATTTGATTCTTTTGTTAATAAAAGCCTTTGCGGCGCCTTTTCTCGAAAAAAATAATAATAATAATAAGTAGTAGTAGTAGTTGAACCAAATTGTTGGGCCGAGGCAATTTCGATATGTCCTCCAGTATCGTTTTGGTATCCCTTTTTTCGAGCCGGGAAGTTTGTATTCTAGCTGTCATCGAGACATGGACATATTTGGTGATCATGCCTTACACTGCTCTAAAGACGTGGGCCTCAAATTCAGGCACGATTTGGTTAGGGATGTCATTGCTGATATGTGTTATAAATCTGGTGTTGCGGCACGTAAAGAAGTCTCCTTGGGGTTTCTCTCTAATGATAAGACCTTAAAGCCTGCCGATATCCTTGTCTACAATTGGGAAGACGGAAAAGACGTGTGCTTTGACATCACGGGGTCTCGCCCTTTACTAGTGCTAGAACTCGCAATGTCACTCCCAATCACGCCATTAACGCTGCGGTTGTGCGTAAATGACAAATGCTTTTCACATGGTCACGGGTTTAGTGTATTGGCGTTTTCTACTTTAGGTGTTTTAGGTGAAGTTATGATTTCATTTCTAAAGAGATTGAGAAACTTCCTAGTTAGCCATGATATGAATCATAATATAGGTGGTTCCCTCTTTTAACTACTAGGCATTGTCATTCATAAAGGTGTTGGCGCCCAGCTTGTTACTAGGCTGCCCACCAACTCCTTGTAATCTTTTGGTGTTTATTATTAGTTTTATAATTTGATATTTATAATAATAATAATATCATAATGATAATAATGATTTGAACCAAGTTGTTGGGCCAAGACAGTTTAGTGTCGTTCTCCAGTACCGACTAGGCATACCGTTATTTGAAGCTGACAACTCGTGTTCTATTTGTGATAGGCCCATGGACATATATGGCGACCATGCAATTCACTTGTCCCCAAAGAAGTGAGTCTCAAATTTAGGCACGACATGGTTAGAGATGTCATTGCTCATATATGCTACAAAGCTAGAATCCCGGCGAGAAAAGAAGTTTCGTTGGGCTTTCTCTCCAATAGTGCAAACTCTTTGAAGCCAGCGGATATTCTTATTTACAATCGGTTAAACGGTAAAGATGTTTGTTTTGATGTCACATGGGTATCTCCATTTACAAGTGCTGGAACTTCACTACAGGTCATGCTATCTCTGCAACTATTACTCGAAAAATTCACAAGTATCTTGATCAGTGTGCAACACATGGCTATGTTTTCAAGTTTTAGCCTTCACCACCCTAGAGAGCTCGGTGAAGACACTATTTTATTTTTAAAACGATTGAGAAACTTCCTTGTTCGATATGATGCCAATTATAAAAGTGGTAGTTCTCTTTTTCATAGATTAGGTATTATTGTTCAAAAGGGAGTTGGTGCCCAGCTTGTCACTAGGCTTGCCGCTTGTTTTGTGTGCCCTTCGTCCATTGGTGATTCAGTGATGGCGGAGGGGATCGTATTCGATTGCTTGCTTTGCTACCTCGAGTTCTCCAGCTACGCGCTTGCGTTCGAAGATGCTTCTTATAGAAAAACATCCCAGCGTTGGGTGGCCTAATCTCTGATGGTAGTGGCAGTATTTGGCGGCGTTTTTGTCAATTTTGTTAACATCTACCACTGTTGGGGGTGCGCTTGATTTCCTTTCTTGCAACCCACTAATTCAGGAGCTCGATTACCTGTTCTCTGCTACATGGTAAATGGGGTGGTGGGTTGGAGTCCCGCCTAGTCCATCCATTTCCCCTCTGGTCTCCATCCGGTGTTTGGGCTTGGTCCCTGTTCTCCTTGTTAGTGTTTTGTCTCACGTTACGTAGCGCTTCGGATATGGCGTGAACTGCGTAGTGCCAGGCGGGTCTGCATGTGTGTGTTTCTTCCACACAAATGATCCTTTCTGCCGATTCTTCTAACTCGACGAAGGTCTGGAATCTGAAGTTGATTAAACTCCCTTTGAAGGCGGGTATCATTACGCACACATATTTCGACGAGCGCTCCCTCGCTGATGTCTTCGTGACAGTCCAGTGCAAGCCGCCGAAACCACAAGATGTACTTCCCTATTTCCTCTCATGTCCGCTGACCACTTCGGCTCAAGTCTATCGATGTGATCTTTCTCTTGGCCGAGTAAAATTTTCCAAGGAAGAGCGCGGACATAGTCGGCCAAGAATACACACTTCCTGCCTTCAGGTTGTCATACCAGGTGAATGCCGTGCCTGTTAATGACTTGGGGAATTCTTTTAGGCACAACTTCCCATCGGAGACCTTGTCATTCATTGATGATAAGAATCAGCTGAGGTGTTCTCGCGCGTTTCCCTGTCCGTCATACGTCTTGAATTTTGGGGACGCGTCTTCGGGATATTAGTACTCGCGGATACTTGTCGGGTAAAGGCTACTCATAAGACAATGGTTGTATTGTTTTACCACGTGGTAGTTCTGTTTTAAGTATTTTGCTATTTCTTCCTGTGATGCTGCTGCTGACTTGCCATTTTTGCATCCCTCGTCCTTTGTTGCTTCTTTGGGGACACTTTGGCCCGCTACCACTGCTTTCCTTATCCAATCCTCCAGATCCTGCTTTCTTCGTATGCGTTCCTCCAACTCTTTTTGCATGTTTTTCCGGGCTAGGGATGGGGGCTTCGGTCCTGGGTTGCTTGTGTGTTTTTCTCTTGTGCCGCGCTTGCTTCTCTGTTCTGGGGTTCGTGCATTGTTGGTTGCATGACGATATCTTGAATTAGTACGTCTTCCTCGTTATCTTCATTTTCGTCTATTGTTACTTCATCCAGGTTGAGGGGTCGGCTGGTTGGTCGATTTTCTAACGCGCCTGAGCTAGTACCTCCTGGGTGTGTCATGATGAGCTAGGCACGAGTCTCCGGGCATGGTAGCCAAATGTTGAGGGTGGAATATTATTTTGGTTCTACCCGTCCTAGTCACACCTAATGACAACACTAACTAGAAATGGTATGAGAGAGAACTTGCCTTCATTGTACCTTTCCCTTCCTTATATATACTATCCAAAAGCCCCTCCTTTTATGACATCAGGCCACATGTCCTAAACCTCCTTAATTACCGCTAATGCCACTCCTTCTCTAATATAGCCTCATTTTTCTCCATTAATCCCTTCCTTGTCCCTCTTGACTCATGGAAATTTTCTCACTGGACTTGGGACTTAGTCCCCATGTTTCTTGTCGGATTTACTCCTCCTTTGGGGGCGTCCTAGTACCGCTAAGGGGTATTATTTTTCATGTATCAACAAAGTTCATAGAATATAATGAATTGTAGAGTTTTCATGAAACATAATGAACTCAAATCTACAAAAAGCCTGATAGTTCATCAACAGAATGAACATCTATAAGAAAATAAGTAGGAATTAACACGGAAGGATATATTTGTCTGTTTTATATTTTCAAATAATTATAGACCAAACAGACCTGGGACCACCTAAAAAAGGACCAAACAATTATTTTACCTTAATAAAACCTATATATTCCTCATTCCTAAAAAGAAAACCTACTTGTGCTGCAGATTACATACCAATTGGTTTATGTAACACTTCATACAAAATTTTATCCAAGGTAATTATGAACAGGATGAAACCTTCAATGGAGAAAATTGTTTATTCTTTTCAAGCTGCATATATCTTTGGGAGGTTAATCAGTGATAATACTATTATTGCTCAAGAAATCATTCACTTAATGAAAAAGAAGAAAGGACAAATTGATATGCCAAAAGCTTTTGACAGATTAGAATGGAATTTCTTAATCAAGGTACTCAAATACTTTGGCTTCTGTGATGACTTCTGTGATCTTATTTATCAATGTATCAGCACTACTTCCTTATCTGTAATGCTAAATGGCTCTCCTTGTGAAAAATTTCATCCTTGAGGGGGTATAAGGCAAGGTGATCCACTATCACCTTATCTCTTCATCCCATCCATGGAACTTTTATCAAAGGAACTCATTACTGCTAAGCAGAACAACATCATTAAAGGTATTAAAGTAGCTTCAACTTGTCCAGCCATTAATCATTTACTTTTACAGATGACTGCTTGATATTCACTCAAGTAGTCTTTCACCAAATCAACGAGCTTTATTGGAACTACTTAACAACTTGATTCTCGGTCGACAAGTCATTAATTTTGACAAATCTACGATTCATTTCAAAGAAGTATACTAAACTTGAAGTAGCTGAAACTCTCACTGCTCACATATTGGGAGTAAAGAAAATGAATTCCAAAGAAAAGTATCTTGGTTCACCATTGCTTCTATGCCATTCCAAGCAGAAGTCTTTCAAGTATATCAAAGAGAATTTTAAAAACAGGTATTCTACTTGGTCTTCCACTTGTTTAACTCAAGCAGGAGATCACTTATGATTAAGCATGTCCTAAACTCTGTTCTTGTCTAATAAATTGGTACTTTTAAATTACCCAATAATCTTATCAATCAGATTATTACAATTGAAAGAAAATTCTTCTGGGGTTATAACTCTAATAGAGGTATTAATCCAATTGGATGACACAAAGTTAGTACACCTAAAGATATGGGAGGACTTGCTTTCATGGACCTTGAAAAGCTTAACATTGCTCTTCTCACTAAGCTTGCTTGGAGAATCTGCACGGAGTCAAATCATCTCATGGTTCAAGTATTAGAAGGAGAATACTTCAAAACTGGTGACATCCTTCATCAACACTTGAAAGCTAAAAATTGTTCTTATGTTTGGAATGGAATTGTCAAAGGGTTACAAGTGGTTCAGCAAAACTTCTTCACGGAAATCAATAATAGGCAAAGGATGGGTGGATTCCAAGTATGACTACTCCTCCAATATCAAATAGTGATCACTTCAGGTTCTATGAAGTTGTTGCATAGTTATTCATCCCTGACACAAATCTTTGGAATGTTAATCTCTTGAATCCACTTTTTTATGCTGATACTTCCACTAAGATTCAGTCTCTTTATATTGATCTCTCAAAGGAAGATACTATGCTTTGGATGCTTGCTAGGGATGGGAAACCTCTGTTATGAGCACTTACAATATGCTCACTAAAAGCAACAGAGAAGTACACGTTAATGGTTCAACAATAAATCCTGCAGTCTGAAAAAAAAATCTTGGGGATGCAATGCTGCTCACGGGATCAAACTTTTTGCATGGAAGTGCATCAGAGATCAAGAAACTTATTGTTGTATCTGCGGGAATAACGAAGAGACAATGGAGCATCTTATCTTTAACTGCAGGCCTGCCAGAGCAGTTTGGAGAGGTGTTAACATCAATATTGACTATGTTAAGAGTAACTGTAGCAGCGTGTCAGAGTGGGTTCTCAAATAATAGCAACACTACAGATAAAAAATGGATATACACGTTAATGATAGGCATTTGGATATTATGGAAAGACAGATGTGATTCTGTCTTTCAGGGAGTAACTCTAAACTCTTTCAACTCGGTGCATTAAATTCTTTACCATTTATCATCACATATGCATGACACAGTTAACACATCTAGCTGCACTAGTATTAATAGATTCTCTAGATGGATACCACCTCTAGAAGGTTTACCAAAATTAAATGTCGATGCATCCTTTGATCCTTTGTCGTACCAACTTGGTACGGGTATTTTACTACGTGATCACACAGGTGTGCATGCCAAGGAATCAGGGGAACGTATGCAAACTTGGTACGGGTATTTTACTACGTGATCACACAGGTGCATGCCAAGGAATCAGGGGAACGTATGCAAATGGAGTACTGAGTCCGGAGATGGGAGAATGCATGACGATACGAGAAGCTTTAACATGGGCGTAGACAAAGCAACTGTTAAGGATTCAAGTAGAAGCTGATGCTAAACTCGTGATCCAATCAATAACAGAGCAATCTCTTCTTATTCAATGGGAGAATATGAATATCTTAAAAGAGATTAAACATCTAGCTTCAAGTTTTACACTTTGTAGTTTTTCTTTCATTAGGCGTGATGACAATCAGGTTGCTGATCAGATTTCAAGATTAGTCAGAGAATCAACAAATGCTATAGTGCAGAAAATAATTACTCTGCAACAGTTTGTAATCTTTTGGCTAAAGACCAAAACTTTCCCACCACATGATGATAATAAAATTTTCTACTCTATTAAAAAAAGTAGGCTAATGTAGCAAATAGTAGAATTCTAGCCATTTTGTGAATCACTGATTTCCGAACTAATATGCTCAAAACTGCTGGAAGACAGTATTGAGGAATCTGCTTTCGTTCTGGTGAAAATGTTGGAATTGGGTTGCTGAAATGAAGAAACAAAATTATGAAACTGCCGATTGAGATTTGCTTGTAGGGCTTGAGGCGAGAACTGATCTGGTCTTTCAAGAGCTTTTACAGCTGAGCTTGTTGCAAGATTAATCTAACACAAAACAGATGCGAAAAGAGTAAGGAAATTAAAGAGATACTGCGCAACATGCTTGTTAGCATCTAAATTCTATGAGAAACATGTGCTGGCTGTAGTAAAAGAAGTCAGAACTAATTCAATAAAAGATTAAAAAAAAAAGAGGTCAAAAACTAAGATCCAAGTAAGTAGCAAATGAGCCCAAATTTCCAGCTTCAGGTAGACGAAATGCTTTTTCAAAGCATGTTTACAAGTTCAATCAAATTTGTAGTAGATCTCAGGAACTAATTGAGGTAGGATATTGTAGAATGAAATTTTTTCATACGATTAAGCTGAATGACTCTTAAGCAGTATAAATAGTGTCATAACCATAAGGTCCATAGCATATGTTTTTGTATGATGATTATCCACAGAGATGATTGTTATCTAAGTTCTAACACTGATTACATTGTGATGATAATTCTAAATCAAACTGTGATACCAAACATCTTTCAATCTCAATAGTCGTTTAAGATACATATCACACTCAGGATTTTGACAGAACACACTGGTAAAGCTGAATGAGGTTCTTCTTCTGTATAGTTAAGCTATTACAATTGATAGTTTTCTAATCAAACCAGAATTGAAGTCTACGTGTAATTAGGTAGCTAACTAGGGGTCCAAATTTTTAGAGTGCCCTAATAATTTTCATCTCAAACAAAAAGTTAGTAATTAACATTCAAAATTCAAATAAAAAATACAAGTAATTTCATCAAAAAACAATGAACATGATTTTTTATCTGGAAAATGAAAATGAAATTAAACAGTCTTACGGATTGAGAAGCGATGTTAACCAGCGCTTTTGCGAGAGGCAAAATACAAAACCTGAAAAATTAATGAAACTAAGGATCATATTTATGTTTCTAACCAAAGAAAAGTGGGGAGAAATAGAGCGAGCGGGATTACATTCCTCTTCCGCCAGCTAAAGCTTCTTCTGAAGGTTCCTTCCATTCGTCAAACCTGTAAACCAAAAGAACTGTTAGAGATGGGTAGAGAAATTAAAAACTCATAGAGAGAGAGTGACAGAGTCTTACACCCAACCATAACGCCGATCAAATAAAAGGCGTTTAGAAGAAACAGCCTTTCTGGTAGAAGCAGCAACAGAAACACTGGATGTCGATTCCATCACCACCACCACCACCAACGCCAGAGAAGAAGCGCTTTGTGCAACTACTTATCTGTGGATTACGACTCAAACTTGTTTCGAGGAGCTGGTTAAACGGGCCAAGGATGTTTCAGCCGTATTTGTGTTTGCCCGTGAGTGGTCACCTACTATAATTTTCATTTTTCAGGGTTCTCGGCCCGGTCTGGAACTGCATAAATGTACCAAATTTTCTTTCTGATACTTGGTGTATCATTGGAAAAATGAGGAATGTTGTATGGAGTTGTGTTTGTACATCGTTTCAAGAAATCCTAATGTACTCCATTTCAATCGACCTATTTTTTTCTTCTAGCTGACAACACTTTCTTATGTAAGAGAAAAGAAGAGATATTCATAAGACTTTATTTGCTTACAAGCCTAAACCATACGTAGAGATCACGGTTTACTTCTGTTTGCTGAAAGAAAGTTCAAAAGGGCTACAGACCCGAGAACCATAACACAAAAATTGATTATACACTTCCAATTAGAGAGAGAGAGAGAGAGAGAGAGAGATGGAAGGACTTTGCTCTATGATGGTGCACCTAGATACGAAGCCAGACGTAATAAATCGCAGAATATTCCTCCAGCTGTGACTTCGGCCCCAGCACCTGGTCCACGTACAATCAGAGGCTGCTCTTCCTTGTACCTTGTGGTAGTGAACGCTATAATGTTATCAGAGCCAGATAGTTGTGCAAATGGATGCTCTTTTTTGTATCTCCTTAACTCCACAAACCCCTTGTTTTGGACAGCATCTACCACCCCAACGTACCTCAGAACCTTAAGATGCCACACACAAAACCATGAAATGTAAGATAAATGTCTATACAAAGAATTCCTTGGATTAATTCATCCAATTCTGACCACTTATGCAGCCAGTTTCAATCCATTGACAAATGTCTCAAGATACTTACTTCGCCTGCAGCCTCCGCATCAAGCCGTTTCTTTGCGATTTCCTGATCAAATTCTGGTAGACGCCGCAAGAATTCCTCAGCTGATGCACTTGACTGCGGCAGCAATACCAGGGAAAAAAGTCCATAAAATTTATGTTGAGTAGCTCAGCAATAAGTAATCACATATCTAAAAGTTTATCATCTTACTTTCAATGGTTCTGGCACAAGGCTGTCCACTTGGATGTCAGAAAGCTCCAGTCTTAAACCAGATTCTCTAGCTAGAATTATGACCTGCAATCAAATAGCTACACTATAAGAATTTACCATTCAGAGCGTGCAAAACAGGCTACGACCTGATTGTCAGTAAATAGGGATAAGGATGAGGTTGCCACAAAGGTTTCTATTCATAAATCATCCCATCTCCTGATTGGAGGCTCCGGAGTCCTGACGTGAGGGAGGGAGGGAGGGACAGGAATTCAATTACCTTCCTAGCCACATCCATTCCAGACAGATCGTCTCTTGGATCTGGCTCAGTATAACCAGCATTCTTGGCTTCCGTAACGACCTCGCTGAAAGCCCGATCTTCTATAAAGTTGTTGAAGATATAACTCAAAGTCCCACTGAAATTGGCAGACAGAAAGAGAGACATTACAACTTGTTAATTTCGCCACATAAGAAATACATTAAGGATATTCCAACTATCCTAAAAAACCATCTGGTTGGAATAACATTCAGACATGTAACATAGAAACAAGCCAACCTGAAAATTCCTTCTACCCGTAAAATCTTGTCCCCAGTTTCTAGTAGTCCACGTAAAGTGCTGATGATAGGGAGACCAGCCCCAACAGTAGCTTCATAAAAATAGTGAGTATAAGACTGTCGCTGTAGGGCTCTCAGTTTCAAATACTGGATTTGGAGAATGCCGAAAATAGATGTCAGAAGAATAGAAGTACAAATAACAAGAAATCAAAGAATCATACCAAAAAGAACATTTACTCCATTGTTTATAAGTAAAAGAGGTCAAAATGCAAAACCAGAGAATTGTGGTTGAGGCACCAAATTACCTGGTCTAGTGGCCCAGAGTTTGCTTTTTTGTTTGGGGTGATGACATGAATCCCTTTACGCAGCCAACCGAGATAATGACTTGCAATCTTCTCATCTGCAGTACAGTCAACTAAAGCAGTATTTGGGATGAAATGGTTTCCATGCACATGTTGAGTGAATTTCTCCATGTTAGCCTCTTCTGCTTTCTCTTTCAGCTCTTCTCTCCATTGAGCCAAGTCGATTCCACTGCAGCAATGACAGAATGGTCATTATATTCCGGTCATTGTATTTCACTCACTAAATCAGGAACTTAACAGTAAGTGCCCATTTAATACAGCCCATCTAAGGTCAGCATTCAGAAAATGGAGCCTAAAAGGACTTTTCAGAAACTAATATTACTTACAGGTCGCTCAAAACCATCTTCTTTGAACCAGTGATTCCCATAACTCGAAGATCAATGTTAAATTTTTCTTTCAAAACTGCAGCCTGATAAGAGAATAGTTTCAAATCAGTTACTAACTATAAGAGATCAGTATTTTAACAACCTTACTACTACTGACATCAAAACCTTCCTCTCAGTGCTAAAGCTTTGAGGATATTATTAGATATTTCCTTTAATCTACTCTCATCTTGGTTCACAAGTCACAACTAAAGTGTTCTTTGAGGAGTGTAAGATAACACAGATGTATCATTATATGGAAGGCAATGACAAAAATATTAGAAAACCCCATATAACTAGGGCTGCACACGGTCTGATTTTGAACCTGGACCGAGCCTGGACCAAATCAGTAATGAAACCCAGAAACTTTGAAACCGTAAAACGCAAAAATCAGAAAACCCCAAAACCGAAATAACCAACTCTAGGTGGTTGGTTTTGGTTTTTATGTTCTAACAGAACCAAAAAACCATACTGAAAACAAAATTTAACACAGAAATGTCCTACAAAAACCCGTGAGCATGAGAATTCACATATTATACTCCTCCGTCCTTCAAAAAACCATGATACTTTACTATTAGCACAATTTTTAAGAAAAGACAATTTTTAAGAAAAAGAAGTAGGATAGCTTTTTATTTTTCAATTGAAAAATACACCTCTTTTTATTTCTAAGTATCTCTTTTCAAGGGACAAAAAAGATGTGTGAAAATATCACTTTTTGAAAGACGGAGGAAGTACTATACATAGATGGCATGTAACTGTAATACAAACTGGAAGGTGAGAATATCAATTCGAACACTTTCTTATGTTTCGCGAATAAAAATCTGAGTTAAACATTTAGTCATTGTCAAGTTTTAGTATGTACAATTATGTTGGTTTATGTCACGTTTCATGTTACTTATATTCATATCTTTTAATTTTAAATCAAATATTTTATTTGATTCTTTGGTTCACCAGCTTTTGATAACTTTATTGAAATGGAACCTAATTAATAGAAGTTTGAAATTCTAGAAAACAAAATCAAAGTATACAAAAAAAAAAAAAAAAAACCCACAAAAAACCGAAAGAGCAAGAAAACTGGTGGGTTGGTTTTGATCTCTTAAATAATAATATACCAACGACGGTTTGGTTTTGGCTTTATCTAAACGATAATGATTTGGTAAAAGCGCAAACCAAACTGTGCATAGGCCTCTAACACACCTGATCCCTGAGCTGGTCGAGTAACGTAGCGCCAATTAATCCAGGTCCAACAATGCCCATTGCTATCGTGGTTTTTGAGAGATAAAACCTAGAGTGAACAGCTCTTAAAGCTCTTATACAATCTTCTCGCTTGAGCACAACGGTAATGTTGTATTCCGAGCAACCTTGAGCTATTGCTCGGATATTTATATTGGCCTGCCAGCACAAAAATCATGAATCAAAATATATTTTCATGGGAAACCATTGTAGAATGCTCCATAGTATGACTCAGTATTACTAGTTTTTACATGTTAAATAAACAAGCACATACCTTAGCCAGCGCATTGAAAAGTGTAGCACTAACTCCAGGAGTACTTGCCATTTTTTGGCCAACCGCAGCCAGAATGCTACAGTTTCGAATGACTTCAACCTGTGCAAAAAACGTAAAATGTAACACGGGCAAGCAACATTATTTACACAAGATATCTCTATCAATCCAACAGTCTACGGCGCACCTACTTACAAAGTTTAAAGAAACGCTTGGCTCAAATGCCTTAATGAATTATGGGTCAATAACTTAATATCTGTCACGAGGTATCTACATTAATAATCAATAGAACAAAGCAGTAAATTTCACCCCTTTTTTAATTTAACAAATCATGAGGTCTGAACTGGAGGAACTACTTTTTCCATATAGAGATGTCTCTTAATAGCAATAATGAACTATATGGCGTATCTAAAACCACGAACATAAACTATTGCTGGACAAATAATGAACTAAAACACAGTTTAACAGACAAAGTGGAGTATGATTTATTTCAAACATTCAAGTTGTTCAGGTGAAAAGACAAAAGCACCTTAGAAAGCCGTCCAGCACCCAACGCTTGACTAAACCTAGATTCCAAAGCATCAGCAACAGCTTTTACTTCATTCTCGGGTACAGCAAAACACACAGAGTGCTCACTACTAGCCTGCATTACACCTAAGCAATAAGTACCATGAACATTATAAACTAGGAATCTCACTGAATAAATAGTAAGAAAACCGGGTACCTGGGAAATCATAATAACGTTAGCCCCCACATCTTTCACAGTACCAAAAATCTCACTGGCTGTACCAGGAACACCAGCCATTCCCGTTCTACATAATAGTGAAAACAATAATGTATCAAGACATCTATGCACATACCTATTCCCAATATGTATGTATATCACAGGAAACATGGCTTACCCCTCAACATTCACAAGGGCTAAATTGTCGATTGTTGCAAACCCTTTGACGATAGAATTCAAGCCTTGGATGTCCCCATTTTCATCAGAAGGAGGCCGACAAATTATTGTTCCAGGAGCAGAGAGGTTGAAGATATTTCGTATAACAATAGGGATGTCGTAGCGCATAACAGGTATAATGGTGCGGGGGTGTAAAACATTTGCCCCAAAGTACGACTGCATTACAGTATAGGTTGAAGCTTAATTGCTGTTTCAAGAGGTTATTAGCAATTTCAATATCTAAGAAAGTTCATCGAGCTCACCATTTCCCAAGCCTCTTGATATGATAATGTATTGAGTATCACAGCCTCACTGACTGGAAATAAAAAATGCTTTAGATTAGGTTTCAACCAAGTTTGTTGGTAATCCAGGGGGGGAGGAGTCCCTGGGACGTTACTTAATCATGTCCTTACGTAATGACCAGTAGTAAATACACTAGTTAACCTACTTCTATACAAAGTAAAAGAACTAAGGGTTAGTTGAACCTTTTCTGGGGTCAGCACTATACACGCCGTCCACGTCTGTCCAGATTGTTACTTGACGTGCCCTAAATAAGGCACCCATTATAGCAGCAGAAAAGTCACTTCCATCTCTTTTCAAAGTTGTTGGAATTTTTTTAGGAGTACTGGCAATAAATCCAGTTGCAATGATTGTCTTAGATGGATTTTTGGAGTACCACTCCTCAAGACTTCTTTCAGACACCTCTAAATCTGGGTCAACTTGATTTGCAGAGGTAGGATTTACAATTATAACTTCTCTCGTATCCATCCAATTGCAATCCACACCAAGCTACAGCAAATATGTAGATGCTTTAGATGCTTAAAAGCTTCAGATACTCTATCTATTAATCACAGGGTAACATTAATACCTTTCTGACAACAGCTGATAAAATCTGAGCAGACCATAACTCTCCATGACCTGCAACAAAATCTGAGAAAGATTCTGTTGCATGACCAGCTGCAATACACAAAGCTATTCAATCAGTTTTTGGAATAAAAACTTTATGTTTACTATGAGAGAGAGACAGAGATATTAAGAAAACAAAAAAGGTTGTTCTTAACCTATGTAAATGGCACGAAGCATTGCTTTAAGGTTGCCAATGTCATCATGCAACCGGGATATGAATTTAAGAAGATCGTTCCCTTCAAGTAGCTCATGTGCTGTTAGTTTATGCTTCTCTAGGACATCATCCAGTGCCGCTATATAGGAATCATCTCTAGATTGTGCCTTGTTAATAAGATTATACATCATATCGGTCACCTTTGACATTGCAGAAACAACTACCACCTTTCCTTCTGAACTATCATTCACAATGATCTCTGCAACTTTCTGGATTCTT
Source organism: Papaver armeniacum (assembly GCA_023531295.1). Classification (NCBI taxonomy): domain Eukaryota; kingdom Viridiplantae; phylum Streptophyta; class Magnoliopsida; order Ranunculales; family Papaveraceae; genus Papaver; species Papaver armeniacum. The sequence continues at coordinate 120,061 of JAJJWW010017905.1, read as the reverse complement.
TCGGAGGTACCCACGCATGTCCCGCCAAATTTATGAATAGACCACATGTCACCTTTCGGAAGACTAACTGCTTCTACAGATTTTTCTAACGAAATATCTAGGACAGAGTCACTTACATGAGAAAAAAAAAGAAGAAGAAGAGTTTATACAACATCACGAAACACAACTGGGGGAAAAGATACCTGCTACAGAAGCAAAGACACGACCACGTAATGATCTTGTTCTTACTCCGTTGGAAACACAACCCAATCTGAAATGACGATAAGTACTGTCCTTAGTCCTCAAATTCTAAAATTAAAGTTATTGGATGGAATTTCATATTGTAAGACTGTGTTAATTGAACCAAATTATTTTAATTGATCACTGCATTTTTCAGCAACATGCATGAGTTGGTGTATTTTGTAACTGGTGTTGGCAGTTTCAGTTCCCCAATGCTATGCACAATAGAGTTGCATTTTAGGAACTAGCCGCAGCATGTATAGTTAAAGGCTCAATTTCATTTTAGGAACTAGCCGCAGCATGCATAGTTAAAGGCTCGATTTCAAAAGGATCAAACTAGTAAATATTCATTTCAATACCGCACATATTCACAACTTTAAGTACGACTGGCGATTTAGCACTGAAAATGCTCCAATACAAGAGCCCTAATAGAGATCTCAATTTTATCGATGCTTGACAAAGTTATTCGATTAGATAAACCCTACATTTAATCCAATTGATTCTATAATCACATAAAAAAAACGAAAATCTATCAAATCCGTCTACATAGTCTCTGATCAACATGAAATCCAACAAGTAAACAAAAAAAACTTAAACCCTAAACCCATACCTTGAAATCGAAGAACGATTCAAAAAAAGAGAGTTTCGAAGACGATTGTGAAAACAAGAAAGTCTTCTTGCTAATGCTGTCTACATTATTTGAGAAGCTGCTACACGAGGGAGGAGAAAGTGTAGTAGAGAACGCCATTGCTGATGGCGATTGGAACTCACTGTCTCTGGTTTGGTTTTGTTTCTCAGCAGTACAGAGACCTATTAGCAGTAATGAGTGGGGATTTTAGTATATAAAGGGGTAGTAAGTGGTGTAATCGTTGGAATTATTAGGTCATTTTTCAGAGCTGCAAGGGTCAGATTATCTCGCTAGCAACAAACAACTAAACTGGAGAAAACTGTGGACCTCAAGTGGATCCATTTCAAATCACAGTTATGTGTGCCGTGGGTGAACATGAACCAGCCTTACGACCTTCCGATCCAGAGATGAACCTTTTGCGCGACAGGGTTAGGTTCACTGACGGTAATAGTTGACCCAAAAATTTGGGGTGTAGGTGCTAATGGTTGTTTTAGATTTTGTTAAAGGGAGGAGAGAAATGTGATCTCGCAGAGAAAAAACCGTGTCTCATTTCACTAACTAGGCCGAACCATGTAATTATTTCGACTTCTACCTATACTACCCTTAATAGCCACATGTTCTCCACACATGTTAAAAATAAAACAAAATCTTTTTCCTGGGTAGTCATCTTCTTGCTTAAGTAAAGAATCGTGGATCATAATTTTTTTTTTTGTTTTGTTTTTCAAATCTTCGTCACGCATAGTAATCATACGGAGATAATAACGAGACTGAAAGTGTGGTCTATAGTATTATGCGCAAATTAGCCCCCACACAATTTGGATTAAGGTCTTGGCACCACTTATCCTAAATGGAGCTTTGTCTTCATATGGTAATGGAGCGTGGGTTTGAGATCCAAGTGTAGCAGAAGGAGGTTCATCTTCATATGGTAATGAAATTGTGGGTTTGAAATCCAAACATCACTCCACGTAATAATAACAAGGTCAACAAATCTGGTACGAATATTAATTATAAACAACATAGGTGTTTTATGTTGCCAATCGAATATTTCTAGAATATAATGATCGTCCCGGCCAATTCCACGATTCCAATTAACATGTCCACAAAGTTAACAAAGCTTAAAAGAAGTAAATATAATCAGTTAATCACGAAAGAATTAAAAAAATAATTTGTTCGAAAGTAAGCCTATCTTGTTATAAACCCTCTGAAGTTCTTCACGCTAGGCATAATATCAGCGGACTATATACTTTTGATGCAGAAATGTCTAGGGTTTATGCCATTTTTTAGATTGATAAAAGAGAAGGCAACTAAACATGTGTGAATAGTGTATGTGATTTATAGGATATTTTAGGCCAGAAAGAAAAATATATCGAATCGACACTAGTTAGTGAGCGTACGATTTATGCTCTCCTCGGATCATGTTTTGCTCTCCCTCTAACAAAAATCTTGTTTTAGATGCACGTGCCATGCGTCTAACCCAAAAGTAGGACCACGTTTTGGCAAATACTTCCTCCGTCTCTAAAAGATAGGCAAGTTTCCTTATTTGGGTATGTCAAAAAAATAGGCTTGTTTCCATATGTGGAAAGTCAAATGTTATGATTTTACTAGTATACCATAGAGGGACCACTTCTCTCTCCGCCTTTCTCTCTAAGACTAAGTCTTATGGGCTAGATTGGAGGTGCTAGATTAGCACTTAAGTGTTGCAATTCAAAAAAAAAACGTAGCAAAAGTTAACACTAGTTCTCTCTCTAGCGATTCTTTAGCATGTGAAGTAGCATGCTAGATAGTTACGCTAAATGATTCGACAAATAAAAACTACCTTTTCGCGGAATGGTTCGGCGAGGGTTTATTTTTGATCCGACGGTGAGATTTGAAGCGGCTGAATGGTTTAAGCGGCAGTCTTGAATGGTTCAAATGGCGCGGAATGGTTCAGCGCTAGGCTATGACGTGGATTTGCTAATCTAATCGCTAGATTAGCACTCCCATAAGACTTAGGAGGTATTTACATTTGCTAATCTAGGTGCTAGACTAGCACCCCATAAGACTTAGTCTAATATTAAAGGGGACCACTTCTCTCTCCCATCTCTCTTATAACAAATGAATGGGGATCAAGGATAGATTAGGAAAAAACATGAAAAAGTGGCTATAATGATTGGTTTTCTTAATTTTTGTGAAAACCAAACTTGCCTATTTTTTAGAGACGGAGGGAGTACAAAGAGTCAAAGACTGCCCTCTATCCATCTGAGATTGGCTACCGGCCTACCGCACATCAATCAAATAATTTACATAGCAATCCAATGATAACTACACATTTCTAGATATGAAAATACGATTTTGAGCTCCATCAATTAGTGGGATTTTGTTGTCCATCTTTGATGGAAATAGCTAACACCCAATATATCCATGTCTAGAAGATCAGAAACTAAACCAAGCGGTTTAAAACCTGCATTTTTAGGGGCGACCCCAAACGAATTAGGGGCGACACTAAAAGACAAAAAAGGTCACCCAAACGTAAATCTAAGCTACCCCTTATCTTCGATTTTTTAGAAATGGCCAATATGCCCTTATATAATCGAAAGCCAACACCATAATCGGTCGGTTAAAGGTGAATCGACAGGTTAAATTGAAACTATACCTACCGATTATTGCGTAGATACTTTGACTAATAATCCCTTTTATAATCGGTAGCTTATCCAACTTGTAAGACTACCGATTATAAGGAGCCCCATATTCAACCTTGGCCAAATTCCATAGGTTTTGAGGGGTGCAGAGCCAACCATAACCACTTGGCTTGAGTCATGTGGATGTAGCCATAATCGAAAGCCTAATAGGTTGCTGAACACTACCGAATATAAGTTGCCCCAAAATGAGTTTTTTCTAAAATCCTTCACGTAATGAATTTTGAAATCTACCATAATCGGTAGGGTATATAATTATGTAACCCATCGATTATAACGAGCCCCGTATCCAACCTTTGCCATATTTCATTGGTTTTGAGTGTACCACGACCGGCCATAACCACTTGGTTCGCGTTTTGGATGCAGCGTTAATCGGGAGTTAAATATATTACCAAACCATCCGATTATGGGTTGCCCCAAAATGAGTTTTTTCTAAAATCCTTCATGTTAGGGAATTTGAAATATACCATAATCGGCAGAGTTAACAACTTAACAACCTACCGATTATAAGGAGCCCCATATCGAACCCTTGCCAAATTCCATAGGTTTGGAGTGTACAGAGCCAGGCATAACCATGTGGTTCGTGATTTGTATGTAGCCATAATCGTAAGCCAAATAGGTTCCACAACCTACCAATTATAGGTTGCCCCAAAATGAGATTTTTCTAAAGTCCTTCATGTGATGAATTTTGAAATCTACCATAATCGGTAGTCTATCCAACTTAACAACCTACCGATTGTAAGGAGCCCCAAATCGAACCCCTGCCAAATTCCATAGGTTTTGAGTGTACAGAGCCAGGCATAACCATGTGGTTAGTGATTTGGATGTAGCCATAATCGTAGGCCAAATAGGTTCCACAACCTACCGATTATAGGTTGCCCCAAATTCAAATTTTGAAAGCTACCATAATCGGTAGATATTCTAACTAAAGTACCTACCGATTATTGGTTTCTCCACATTCAACCTTCGTCAAATTAGCCTGGCATTTTAAACTAAATTTCAGAAATAGACGTTGGAGTTTTTGGGAAAAATAAAAAGAGCCGTTGGAACCTAAACCTATATAAAGAAACTCATATATATCACCCCAATTGCACCAAACTCTTTCATCTCTTCGATTAATTTTGAAAACCAAAAACATGGATATTGCTTTTGCCGAAGAAGAAGATTGTGCTATTTATAGAGCGTGGGTTGTGGTAACTGCTCATGATCGTGTTCACAAGCTCCACAAAAGGGAATCCAAAGAGCATTTATGGAACCGTATTCTAATGGTATTTGAGGCGTTAGATGGTAATCGAATTCGAAGATCATCCAATGACATTAAGATGAGAAAGAAGGCGGTCAACAAGGAGATTGACAAACTTGAAGATGAAGAACGATTTGTTAGGGACGCTTTTTTCTTGGTGGACGATGAAAAAGCGAGTAAGTATCTTTATAACTCCGACTCACATTAACATAAGTTAGTACTAACTTGTTACTCATTCAAAATTTCGGAGAAATCTTGCTGATCGTCGGTATATGGACCTCTACGGAAACGATTTGAACATGAAGGATGTTACAAGATCAAGAGGGACAATTTAATTGGTGTTTGGACGTTATGATCTTTTAATACTTTTATGGTCAATTAGGAGTATGGATTTAGGTGCTTTTGACGAAATTGTAAGGTTAAGGTCGTTTGAACTTTATGTAATGGATGTAATCGGCGGATTATTAATATACAAACTTTCCGATTATAAAGAAACGGAAGCGTATTTTGTTACACAAACTACCGATTAAAATATTCGGTTATCTTATGTGTCAACTAACTCTATCGATTATGGTGTTATTTGGTTCCAGGAAACATAAGTTCTTTCACACAGAATAATCGGAAATTAACAAAACTAAACCTACCGATTAACATTATTCGAAAGTCAAGGTGAAAATTTACCTTTCGATTAAGGTGTTGTTTGGTTCCAGAAACCATAGTTGTTTTTTGGTAGAATAATCGGAAATTAACAAAACCTAAAACCACCGATTAATAATATTCGGAAGTCAAGGTGCACAATTACCTTCTAATTATGGTGTTGTTTGGTTACGGAAAAACAAAGTTTTTACATATAACAGTCGGAAGGAACATAACAAATAAACCTACCGATTATTATTATTCGGAAGTGAAGGTGCACATTTCCCTTCCGATTGTGGTGTTGTTTGGATACAGAAGACAAGTTTTCTTTACACATGATAATCGGTAGGCAAAGAATATTAGCAATCTTCCGATTCTGACAAAATATTTTGCAAAATTCCCAGAATCGGTAGGTTAATAACGTATAACCCTACCGATTCTGACTAAAAAATGCAACATCCCCAGAATCGGAAGGTTCATATATAAACTTATCTTCCGATTGTGTTCCAAAATTCAACACTTTCATGTCTTTGCATGTGATTCGCTTGCGAGTCATCGTTAAATGCATAAACATAGCAACATAACCATTCATAATCCATAAACATAACGTAACAACTAATAATCCGACACAAACTTTGAAAACGACATAATCCAACATAAGCAAAGTTATCCATAAAGTTAACGAAAAACATCGAGAGTTTACAACATCGAAAGTTTACTTGTTCCTTTTTGCTTGGATTTTGCGACCTTTACCACCTCTACGACTTGGACCAACATCATCAATGGTTTCATCAACTTGAGTGCTCGATGACGCCCGAGTTCTTTTGTTCACCTTGGTTGTAGGTTTCTTTTGCAATTTTTCCCCGAACTGAGATGCATACTCCTCATTGTCAACGTTATCAATCAATCTGTTGGTGCTTTTTATCTTCTCAATTGACACAGGCTCTCCGGACTTTATGCACGTCGGTCGCCCATTTGGACAAACGCTTGAACTGCGTCATCTGTTTTAAAACATATCATACCATCAAACGGTTATTACTCTATTTTGACCCATAATATTAAACTAAATTAATAAAACAATACGTACCAATTTATCAAAACCCGCATGTTTCTCTTTGAGGATACTCTTGTACGAATCAGGCTTTGCTTTAAGATCACGGATTACACGAAGATGAGAAACATTCCGGTACCAATCCATATAGTTGGGAGCATTTTCAAAACCTTGGTCGCCTGCCCTTCCTTGGTTGATCAAGTAATGCGCCCTTCTATCCCAATGGAATTTACAGGATGGTTAACCGTTGTGAACCACCGTGATAGAATCTTTATAATACTTACAGTGCTTCAGCTCCAAAGTGAAATTGTCATGGATTTGGTCCTTTGGTATACCTTGTACAAAACCGTGTTGTCGCATCACCCTTGAGGCATTGTACATCACATATCATGTGGGGTGCCACAACGGTCCAAAATAAAGTGTTGAAATCGCACCACCCGCGATATGTCCAAAGACTCGGTCTTCCTTGTATGGATCAAATCATACGTCTTGGGTATTAAGTGAGTCCAAAATCTCCCTCAAACGAATCAGCTGCTGCTCCTTCGTCCTAGAATGGTTGTCATCGAAGACGTACTTTGTTCTCTAGGGTCACCTTTCGCCCACGCCGGGTTTTCAATGGCCAATCCCAAGATAGGGAAGTGGTCGTGGATCCATGTCTATATTTTCATTTTTGCAAGTATTAGGATATTGATTCTTCAATGGTAGAAAAATAAAAAAAATAACCAAGTATGTAGAGTTAATAAACAATACCTGTAGTAGACTCACGTTCCCGGCCACTTGGCTAATTCCAAGCCTCGACGCCTTTCTCAACTCTTCCATCAACCACGCATGGCATGCCGTGCCCCATGAGTACTCATGCACTTTATCGAGAGGATCCGAAGTTGTAAAAGGTTGGCGTCGACCGATTGCCACTAGCATTGGGGAAAATGACACATCCCAATACACATAGGAGATATGCGATGGCCGCGTGGTTGACTTGCTCATCGGTTAAAGTTCCTTTCTCTTCTTTTTCCTTGGTGCCCTTGAACATATCCATCAGAGTACCCATGTTGAACTGTCTAGTTCAATACTTCATGCATCTGTTGAACTCAGTTGTTGATGTTTCTTCATCCCAACCCAAACACTTCTTAGTCAGATCATAAAGGTTCCTCCATTCCAACTGCTTAGTGAACTCAGCCCTAACACCCTTGCCATGGACGGGGAGTTTAAGAATCTGCACAACATCATATGGGGTTATCGTCATCTCCCCAAACGGCATATGGAAGGTGTCGGTCTCAGGATAAAGTCTCTCCACAAACGCCCGATATAGCCACCGGTCATGTTCCAACATTGAGTTCTCCGCAAAGATCGCCCAACCCCGAATTTGCAATAATGGTCTTGAACCTTTCATTCATCCTTCAAAGGCCAATCTAGCATTTTTGTTGGTGCGGCGGTCGCTTTGAGTAAAACGAACCACATCGGAATGATACTATTAAATACATGACAAGTTAAAAAATAAAATTAGAATAACCTAAAACTATAACCCTTAAAAGTATTACGAAGAAAAACATAATAGGTTAATAAAATGGATACGATCATTACCTCAGTTTCATATATTTCTCTGGCCCAGGATTCTTTGTATCCAAATAAAAATTCTCCTCCATCCTCTGGTAGCCCAAGGATTACACCTTTTGGAATATCCTTCACCTTCAGTTCATCCGGGACAAGGTGTTTCGCTTTCTTTCGAGGAGGATTTTTCTTTTCGGCTTCTCCTTCTTCTTGAGCACCACTAGGTTGTCCTTCTTCTGGTTGTGATGGTGGAGCACTTGGTTGAACATCTTCTTGAATTGATTGTGATTGAGAGGCACTTGGTTGAATACCTTCTTGGATTGGTTGTGATTGAGAGGCACTTGGTTGAACACCTTCTTGGATTGGTTGTGATTGAGAGGCACTTGGTTGAACACCTTCTTGAACCGGTTCGATTGAGGGGCACTAGGTTGAACATCTTATTGGCTTGCTTGTTGAGTTCTATCTTGAGCACTTGGAAGCGGCTTCAGGCGATCCTAGCTCTCCTTGCACTAGTTTGCCGGGTTCTGACGCCTATCCTTCCTTGCACTAGCTGAGACAATTGCATCTTCGATGTTTTTACCTCGCCTATCCCTAAACAACAAAAGAAAGTACAACAAGTTATTAATCTATATATTCGGTTGGTTGATTTAACCAATTGCCTCCGATTACTCTCAATCATAAATATCAGTTCACCTAAAGCTACCGAATACGTATGATCGAAAACAAAAGAAATTTTTTGGTGTTCGAATATGTTTATCTACACACAATAATCGGAATCCAAATTTCAACATAACCCTCTGAATACCAATAATCGATAGGTATAAAAAATCCACCCTTCCGAATGCATCACAATCGGAAACCTCACAAAACTAACTTCTACCGAATATGCATCACTTTGTGTCCAGAAATTACTCAAGTGGTTCAGCCTAAACAATCGGAAGGAAATTACAAAATATAGCACCCGATTATTGTGTCTCTAATACTTGTTCTTCACTAGTATATTCGGAAGGCAAAAACACAATTAGCTTCCGATTATGATCGATTTAGACCTCAGTAATGAAAAACGTTCTATAATCGGTAAGCAACCTAAATATTTACCACCCGTACATGACAAATGTTCTCGTGAATGAAGAATTCGACCACAATCGGAAGTTTAAAACAATACCTAACCTACCGAATTTGGGTAATAACCGAAAACCCTAAAAAAAAACAAACATGGATTCGTCGAATTGAAGCAATATAAACCTAATTAATGGTAGAATCTAACCTAATCGGCGCCATTTCAAGTTTCCTGAGAGTTTGGCTATCAGTATCGCCTGCATCAGGGACTTTATCATCTTCGTGTTCTTCGGGTTCGTGAGTTAAAACCTCTTTATTACGGGCATGCAATCCAATATTCGGATCCTCACCGCGCACTACGTTTTTGGTTCGAGCTTTCTTTACGTTCCTTTTCTTTCATCTTTATGGGAATAATCGACGATGATTCGATTCGACGATGAACGATGTATAGCGAGGAGAGGGGGAGAGTTTTCCTCTCTGCAATCGGAAGGAAAGAGGAGAAGAGGAATTGAAGTTGAAGTTGAAAAGAAAATGAAATGAAATGAATTTAGGTCGACTTTGGTTTTATTTGTCAAACGGTTATTAATCGGTAGGTAATACCACCTCATTAGCTACCGATTGTTGAGTAGCCCAAAATCGGTAGAGTGGGTTACTTATAACCTACCGATTATTGGAAGCCCCAAATTGAACCTTTGCCAAATTCCATAGTTTCGAAGGTACGGATCCGACCATAACCATTTGATTCGTCTTTTGGATGTAGCCATAATCGGAAGATAAATAGATTACCAAACCTCCCGATTATAGGTTGCCCCAAAATGAGTTTTTTCTATAATCCTTCATTGCAGGAAATTTAAAATCTACCATAATCGGTAGGAATTGTTACTTTTACCATCCCGATTATGGGAAGCCCTAAATCGTTAGCTTAGACATTTTTTTATTCGTCCGATTATATAGGAGCCCCAAATTGCACCATTGCCAAATTCAAAAGATTTCTTATTTCTATACTTTAACAATCGGTAGTCTCGTGAGGTTGTTTTTCCTACCGATTGTTATAGAAGCCAGATGCGAGTTTGGCACAAAATCGATATTAATCGGTAGTATAATATCGTTACTAAGCTTCCGATTTCTTCATAATAATCGGGCACAAAATAGCTTCTGATTATGTAAGGGCATTACGTATTCTCCGCGTTTTCGGACATCCCTTAACGGTGTATATGGGTTGGGAATAAAAAAGTCTCCCCTAATTCGTTTGGGGTCGCCCCTAAAAATGCCAGGGTTTAAAATTGAGTGTATTGATTTATTTACGGATGCGATGGTTGTATGGTTTGCCTTTTATATAGTTACATAATTGAAGTTTGAAGATTTTTATTTGCATAATTGTCTCTACCATTTTGGGGAAGATCTGTTAATATAATTATTTCCACATTATATTTCATAATTTTGTCGTTTTTATTAAACCCAAACAATAATAAATTCAAAGTTAATTTTTTTTTTGATATATTATTCTTCGTATAAAGCTCCACACTTCTACAAAAAATTAGTGTATTCAAATATACTAAACCTCACATTTATCAACCTGAATTTAATCGTTAATTTTCGGCGTTTACTTTTCGATGTGGTTGATGGTGATGTTATACGTCTACGATTATGCTCATTTTTAGTGCGAATATAGAGCTTTGTAATCACCAAAAACCTAGGTTCAAACTTGTTATTGTTCAGGTTCTATAAGAAAATTGGCATCAAAATTATGTGATAACGTGGCAATAACCATGTTAACGAATTTTCTCCTTGTGATTCAGATGAGAATTGCGACCGCTAGACTCCATATGGATGGTTAATTCCCATATTTTTGCTCACCATTTAAAAGCCTCTATAGCTGCCAACATTTTCCTCACCACGTTAATTTATGTTCTGGAGCACTTGATATTGACTTCCCAATGGAAACAATTGTAATTTCTTAGTACCCTTGTTCCATTTGCAGCAATGTTGATTTTTGATGCTATTAGATTTAGGAGTCCAGCTTGTTATCTCTTTATTGTTTGTTGTGTTTGAAGTTGTTATTCGGTACTTCTTCGTCACTTGAATTTTCCTGGCATAACTGTGTTACTTTTGCGTATGTTAATTTGGGGCTTTATTTAATCCCCTTAATATTTTGTTACATCTTTATTCTCACGTATATATGTGCCATATTATTGTTATGCAAAAGCCATTTCAAGGTCCTCTATCATTATCTCAGCCTGTCGGATTGGAATTCCATTCTTTAGTTCACATCTCTGTATAAGGAGTGGTGATACCTAGAGTAAAAGGATACACACTAGAAGCAAACCACACATTTTTGGAAAATGGACGATTAGAAAAGATGATCTTTAGAGTCCCATTCTATTGAAAACAAAATGTAAAAACCTTTGGAATATAAACAAATTGTTTGTACCGTGTATAAAATACACGGGAGGCCCATTAATCAACCCGTGAAAGAAGATTCCAGAAGTCTTGTAGCCCAAGTTGCTTGTACATCAAGTCTATATATCAGAATTAGGGTTACATACACTATATAAATACATGTATCCTAAACCCTGAAAGAATATGGAATTTTAAGTTAGCTAACCCGGAGAAAACTCTTGTATCCTACAATCAATAAAATATTTCTCTATTCTTCCGTGGACGTAGGCAACACTTGGCAAACCACGTAAAATCTTTGTCTTCTCTTCTTATTTTTATTTCGCTCTTTAACCCTAATTTTCAATAATTATCATCAAATCATCGTGTTTAGTGCCTAGAAGTAATTTTAGGTACAAACATTGGCGCCGAATACGGGGATTCGTGAAAACAATCGTGTTTAGTGCCTAGAAGTAATTTTAAAAAACCAGATTTAAGAGTAAGTATCCTAAATAATTTAGGATAAGTCTTCAAAAACAGTGTACTATGGCAGAAGTAATGGGGAATGCTTGAACTTTATCTTTTAGCATAGTTTTAAATCCAACAGAGAGAATTGATTTGTTAAAGTTAAGAGATGATATGAATTCAATAGTTTTATATGATGGAGAAGAAGACTATTTAGATGGTGATTTCTCATCAAAGAAGTTATATAATCTGTTGTGTAGATAAGAAGTTGAATGGGAGTTTGCAGGTCTATTGGAGGTGAAGCATATTCCTCCAAAGGTCATTTTTATGTTTTGGGAAGGGCTACATAATTATGTTCCCACCAGAGTCATGTTAGAGCATAGAGGGGTGCATGTTAACATTTGTATTAGATTCACATTATGCGGAGGCCTGGTTCTTAGAGGAGACGTTGGTAGCAAAGTTGCAGCTCTGGTGGGTAATATTATCACCATTTCAGATCTAGTGGATAATTTTTTATAAATCTCATGTTGTTCTTAATGTTAGAGGCCTTTGATTAGAAGAGTGAAAATTATCATGGAAGACCATGAAGTCCTTTATGTTAACATGTTCTTCAATAGTCTTCCCTATGCAACATTCGGTATTGCTTCAACTTAATTCATCAAAGGGATGATTGTGACCTTGGTGCTCATAACTACAAAAATAATTTACCAACCATCTATTTTGCAAGAGATTGGAATCTTCCAGAAGGTGGATGATACCGCTCAGAGCACCCTCAATATTGATAGGGGAAATACCAATGAAGAGGTAGGAGGAAATGGTTTGAATGATACCGCTCAGAGCACCCTTAATATTGATAGGGGCAATACCAATGAAGGTGAAAAAGAAAAAAATAATGCCAGAGGAAAGAAAATTGATGATGGGCCAAACAATGCAGATGTGAAAGGAAAGAACGGTTTTTTGGGCACCACTCCATTTTGGAGGGGGGGCATGACTTTTTTTAGTGGGTCATTTGGAAGAAAAGTGAAACACCTTTATCCAAATATTTACTTTAATGCCAAAATTACCCTTTCTAGTTAATTTAGTGTAATGATTAGTGAGTTAAGGTAAGTTAAACTAATTAATGATTAGTGATTAAATTAATAAGTTGATTTTTGTTTAAAAGAAAAATTATTGAGAGGGAGAAGAAGAAGAAGAACGGGGTCTTAGAAAAAAAAATAGATCTGAAAGTATGGTTCGGCTAATTTTTCAGTTAATGCAGGTAGCCGAACTTGGATTTTTGAGTTTTCACCTCCTGAGTATTAAGTTCGGCTACCTTTTCCACGCCGAACTCTGGAAGATATTTGTTTGGCAAGTTCGCAAAGTTGCCTCTATATCCGAACTTTCTGTTCGGATTAGTAGACAAAATATCGACTTAACCGAACTATGTAGGCATGTCCGGTGACTCAGTGGATATGTTAGCCTCTAAGCTGAAACAAGCTTGTGAGATATTGCTTACTGACGAAGATCTCTTAAGTATGTATTGTGAGAAAAACACCTTCAGGATGATCTAACTGGTGCTCTTGATAAAATCAAGTCATTGGAAGGAGAAATTTTGGACTTGAAAAGTTTAATAATAGCTCAAACAAATTAAACTCAATTCTAGAAGCAAGTAAAAATCATCGTGATAGACGAGGATTGGGATATAAGGAAATAAATGCTTCAAATACTAGCAAAGAGATAAAATTTGTCAAATCTATAAATTCTTCTCAACTAGAGGCTTCCACTAATGTCAAAGATTCTCCTAGTTCTTGTAAAGAACTAAAGTATGTCAATCATAAGAATCATGTTCAACTAGACTCTTCAAGTGCACCAATCAAATAAAGCACTTCCGCTAATATCAACAAAGCAACAAAGTTGAACAAATATGTTGAAAACAAAAATCGTCAAGCTCCAATGCAAGTGGATTCACAAAAAGGTAGCATTAAAACTCATCTCCTTATGTTACTAAGCATTATTATTTTTGTGGTAATAAAGGACACTAATGGGGATGTAAAATTCGTAAGATGCAAGATGCACTTTCTTTTGTATCTTACGAATTGGCTAAGTTTGATCCCCTAAAGAACTCAGATCGTTATTGTCCAAAGTTTAGACAAAAGAATTATTATCATAATAGTTCAAGTTTTTCCTATCGCTCGAAAAGGTCATATCATAAAAGACCCGATTATAGAAAGAGAGATAACTTTGTAAATGCGAAGACAAGATCTAATATTCCAAATGTGAGAAAGGTTGTTTCGCAAAGTATCTAAAGGGACAATTGTCCTAATGGTATGAGGGAGAAAGTCGCTCCTGCGAAACCCATCTATAAATGGGTCCCGAATCCTCCATAGCCAAGGAGGAACCGAAAGTTAGTCACAAAAATGACACTCATTTGATATATGTTGGTAACAATATTTATGAGAATCTTCTTGGAAGACTAAGGAAAGAAATTTTGTTGTCTAAAGTCTCTTGTACGAATGAATGTTGTGATAATGCCACTTTAATTTCGGATGAATATTTACGGAGTATTGCAATTGATTTTATGGGATAAATCATAGAGTTTCAGTCCCATATATTGGCTCACTTTCTTATGGATATTGACTTTTTGAATATAGCCGATCTTCGGATTATATCCTAGTGTATATCAAAATCATAAGAAAGTTGTGATTGTTTAACTTATGTGTGAAAGTTACAATGATGCTATTATCGATTTATGTTTACATAAGTTGTGTATTTAGCATGACATATGAGTTTCGGTTTTAGGATTTTACTATGGGCACGTAATAGCTAAAATAGGTTTAACCTTTCTCTGGTAAAGGTTGTTTTGCTTGTTATTCTTTTGATTTTTGCAGGGGAATAACAACTCATATGGGTAGAGTTCTTAACTGAACTGGTGCTTAATGATATATCTTTGTGGGGAGAGTGGTTCTGGAAATCGAGGGAAGTATTATACTTATAATCTTTCCTGATGTGAAAACTAAGTTAATTTTGATCTTAGTTTGTCATATCAAAAGTTAAGGTAACGATTTTTGTCTTAGTTAATCTTCTTCCTATTAAGAAAAGCTGATTTAATTGCCTATTCTTTGTTTTTGCTTAACGAAATACGGTGCGATTGTTATATTGTCCATTATTCTGTTTGGATTGTTATGTTTCAATTGTTTCCAGTTAAGAAAAACTTTGTCAATTCTGATTTTTGTTTTTTCTTAACGAAAAAGGGATCATTTGTTTTAGTCCTTTTGATTCCTAATAAGAGAAGGTAAGTTAATTCTGATCTTAGTTTAAGCTTATAAAATGTAGGATTCGATTATTCAAGTCTAGTCGATTCCTTGAAAGAGTTTAGAGTTACTCCCTGAAAGACAGAATCGCATCTGTCTTTCCATAATATCCAAATGCCTATCATTAACATGTATATCCATTTATTATATGTAGTGTTGCTATTATTTGAGAACCCACTCTGACACGCTGCTACAGTTACTCTTAACATAGTCAATATTGATGTTAACACCTCTCCAAACTGCTTTGGCATGCCTGCAGTTAAAGATAAGATGCTCCATTGTCTCTTCGTTATTCCCGCAGATACAACAATAAGTTTCTTGATCTCTGATGCACTTCCATGCAAAAAGTTTGATCCCGTGAGCAGCATTGCATCCCCATGATTTTTTTCAGACTGCAGGATTTATTGTTGAACCATTAACGTGTACTTCTCTGTTGCTTTTAATGAGCATATTGTAAGTGCTCATAACAGAGGTTTCCCATCCCTAGCAAGCATCCAAAGCATAGTATCTTCCTTTGAGAGATCAATATAAAGAGGTTGAATCTTAGTGGAAGTATCAACATAAAAAAGTGGATTCAAGAGATTAACATTCCAAAGATTTGTGTCAGGGATGAATAACGATGCAACAACTCATAGAACCTGAAGTGATCACTATTTGATATTGGATGAGTAGTCATACTTGGAATCCACCCATCCTTTTCCCATTATTGATTTCCATGAAGAAGTTTTGCTGTACCACTTGTAACCCTTTGACAATTCCATTCCAAACATAAGAACAATTTTTAGATTTCAAGTGTTAATGAAGGATTTCACCAGTTTTGAAGTATTTTCCTTCTAATACTTGAACCATGAGATGATTTGACTCCGTGCAGATTCTCCAGGCAAGCTTAGTGAGAAGAGCAATGTTAAGCTTTTCAAGGTCCCTGAAAGCAAGTCCTCCCATATCTTTAGGTGTACAAACTTTGTGTCGTCCAATTGGATTAATACCTCTATTAGAGTTATAACCCCAGAAGAATTGTCTTCCAATTGTAGTAATCTGATTGATAAGATTATTGGGTAATTTAAAAGTACCCATTTATTAGACAGGAACAAAGTTTAGGAGATGCTTAATCATAAGTGATCTCCCTGCTTGAGTTAAACAAGTGGAAGACCAAGTAGAATACCTGTTTTTAAAATTCTCTTTGATATACTTGAAAGACTCCTGCTTGGAATGGCATATTAGCAATGGTGACCCAAGATACTTTTCTTTGGAAATCATTTTCTTTACTCCCAATATGTGAGCAGTGAGAGTTTCAGCTACTTCAGGTTTAGTATACTTGCTGAAATGAACTGCAGATTTTTCAAAATTAATGACTTGTCCTGACTGAGAACTGAAGTTGCTAAGTAGTTCCAATAAACTGTTGACTGGTGAAAGACTACTTGAGTGAATATCAAGCAGTCATTTGTAAAAGGAAATGATTAATGGCTGGACAAGTTGAAGCTACTTTAATACCTTTAATGATGTTGTTCTGCTTAGCAGTAATGAGTTTCTTTGATAAAAGTTCGGGGGCTGGGATGAAGAGATAAGGTGACAGTGGATCACCTTGCCTTATACCCCCTTAAGGATGATTTTTTTCACAAGGAGAGCCATTTAGCATTACAGATAAGGAAGTAGTGCTGATACATTGATAAATAAGATCACAGAAGCCAAAGTATTTGAGTACCTTGATTAAGAAATTCCATTCTAATCTGTCAAAAGCTTTTGGCATATCAAGTTTTTGGAATATCAATTTGCCCTTTCTTCTTTTTCATTAAGTGAATGATTTATTGAGAAATAATAGTATTATCACTGATTAACCTCCCAAAGATATATGCAGCTTGAAAAGAATAAACAATTTTCTCCATTAAAGGTTTCATCCTGTTCATAAGTATCTTGGATAAAATTTTGTATGAAGTGTTACACAAACCAATTGATATGTAATCTGCAGCACAAGTAGGTTTTCTTTTTAGGAATGAGAAATATATAGGTTTTATTAAGTAAAATAATTGTTTGGTCCTTTTTTAGGTGGTACCAAGTCTGTTTGGTCCATAATTATTTGAAATTATAAAACAGACAAATATATCCTTCCGTGTTAATTCCTACTTATTTTCTTATAGATGTTCATTCTGTTTGATGAACTATCAGGCTTTTTGTAGATTTGAGTTCATTATGTTTCATGAAAACTCTACAATTCATTATATTCTATGAACTTTGTTGATACATGAAAAATAATACCCCTTAGCGGTACTAGGACGCCCCCAAATGAGGAGTAAATCCGACAAGAAACATGGGGACTTGGGGACTAAGTCCCAAGTCCAGTGAGAAAATTTCCATGAGTCAAGAGGGATAAGGAAGGGATTAATGGAGAAAAATTAGGCTATATTAGAGAAGGAGTGGCATTAGCGGTAATTAAGGAGGTTTAGGACATGTGGCCTGATGTCATGAAAGGAGGGGCTTTTGGATAGTCTATATAAGGAAGGACAAGGTACAATAGAAGGCAAGTTCTCTCTCATACCATTTCTAGTAAGTGTTGTCATTAGGTGTGACTAGGAAGGGTAGAACCAAAATAATATTCCACCCTCAACATTTGGCGACCACACCCGGAGGCTCATGCCTAGCTCATCATGACACACCTAGGAGGTACTAGCTCAAGCGCGTTAGAAAATAGACCAACCAGCCGACCCCTCAACCCGGATGAAGTAACAATAGACGAAAATGAAGATAGCGAAGAAGACGTACTAATTCAAGATATCGTCACGCAACCAACAATGCACGAACCCCAGAACAGAGAAGCATGCGTGGCACAAGAGAAAAACACACAAGCAACCCAGGCACCGAAGCCCCCATCCCTAGCCCGGCAAGACATGCAAAAAGAGCTGGAGAAACGCATACGAAGAAAGCATGAGCTGGAGGATTGGATAAGGCAAGAAGTGGTAGCGGGCTAAAGCGTCCCCAAAGAAGCAAAAAAGGGCGAGGGATGCAAAAATGGCAAGTCAACAGCAGCATCACAGGAAGAAATGGCAAAATACCTAGACCATAACTACCACGTGGTAAAACAGGACAACCATTGTCTTTTGAGTAGCCCCTACCTGGCAAGTATCCGCGAGTACCAATATCCCGAAGAATACGCATCCCCAAAATTCAAGACGTATGATGGACGGGGAAACGCGCGAGAACACCTCAGCCGATTCTTATCAGCAATGAATAACAAGGTCTCTGATGGGAAGTTGTGCCTAAAAGAATTTCCCAAGTCACTAACAGGCACATCATTCACCTGGTATGACAACTTGAAGGCAGGAAGTGTGTATTCTTGGATGATTATGTCCGCGCTCTTCCTTGGAAAATTTTACTCGGTCAAGAGAAAGATCACATCGATAGACTTGAGCCGAAGTGGTTAGCGGACAGGAGAGGAAATAAGGAAGTACATCTTGCGGTTTCGCGGCTTGTCTTTGGATCACACGAAGACATCAGCGAGGGAGCGCTCGTCGAAATATGTGTGCGCGGAATGATACCCACCTTCAAGGGGAGTTTAATCAACTTCAGATTCCAGACCTTCGTCGAGTTAGAAGAATCAGCAAAAAGGATCACGACTGTGTGGAAAAAACACACACAGACCCCGCCTTGCACTGCGCAGTTCACGCCATATCCGAAGCGCTGCGTAACGTGAGACTCAACACTAACAAGGAGAACAGGGACCAGGCCCGAACACCGGATGGAGACCAGAGGGGAAATAGATGGACTAGGTGGGACTCCAACCCACCACCCCATTTACCATGTAGCAGAGAACAGGTAATCGAGCTCCTGAATTAGTGGGTTGCAAGAAAGGAAATCAAGCTACCCCCAACAGTGGTAGATGTTAACAAAATGGACAAAAACGCCGCCAAATACTGCCACTACCATCAGAGATTAGGCCACCCAATGCTGGAATGTTTTGATATAAGAAGCATCTTCGAACGCAAGCACGTAGCTGGAGAACTGGAGGTAGCAAAGCAAGCAATCGAATATGATCCCCTTCGCCATCACTTAATCACCAATGGACGAAGGGCACACAAAACAAGCGGCAAGGCGTGACCATATTTTGTCTCCCACGGTCAAAACCAACCAGTAACATAGGGCGACACTCTATGAGAAAAGGCAAGTTGCGTTCCCTCCGTCCTTTGTAAACAACATCAATATAAAATGAATGGAAGCATTGCAAATTTTTGAATGGCACGATCTACAAAAGGCTACAGTAGTGCCAAGGGCGCCCGATTAGCTAACAAATTTACAAAAGGCTACGGGAGTGCCAAAGGCGCCCTGTCGGCTGACTAATCTACAAAATGCTACGGGAATGCCAAAGGCGCCCAATCGGCTGACAAATTTACAAAAGGCTACGAGAGTTCCAAAGGCGCCCGGTCGGAAAACGAATATAGAAAAGTATACGGGAGTGCCAAAGGTACCCGGTCGGCCAACGAATATAGAAAAGCCTACGGGAGTGCCAAAGGTACCCGGTCGGCCAACGAATATAGAAAAGGCTACGGGAGTGCCAAAGGCGCCACGTCGGCTGACAAATTTACAAAAGGCTACGGGAGTGCCAAAGGTACCCGG
Organism: Papaver armeniacum; assembly: GCA_023531295.1. NCBI lineage: Eukaryota > Viridiplantae > Streptophyta > Magnoliopsida > Ranunculales > Papaveraceae > Papaver > Papaver armeniacum. The sequence continues at coordinate 100,266 of JAJJWW010017905.1, read as the reverse complement.
TCGGCCAACGAATATAGAAAAAGCTACGGGAGTGCTTGTGGTACCCGGTCGGATAACAAATTTACAAAAGGCTACGGGAGTACCAAAGGTACCCGATCGGCCAAAAAATAAATAATATGCTGCGGGAGTGCCAAAGGCACCCAGTTGGCTGACATTCACAAAAATTATGAGAGCGCCAAAGGCACTCGGACGACTATAAAAAGTTACAAAAGAAACGGGCGCGAGTATCCCCCAATCCATCCAAAGAAAAAGGGGAGTAGGCGCGTTTCACCCATGCCCTATATCACCCCGACTAACTACTACAAGAAATAAGGGGGAATATGCGTGTTTTACCCACGCTCTAGCCATCCCACCCAACTCCTACAAAAAGAAGGGGGAGTAGGAGCGTTTTATCCACGCCCTACACATCCCACCTAACTCCTACAAGAAGAAGGGGGGAGTAGGCGCGTTTTACCAACACCCTACCCATCCCACCCAACTCCTACAAGAAGAAGGGGGAGTAGGCGCGTTTTACCCACGCCCTACCCATCCCACCCAACTCCTACAAAAAGAAGGGGAGTAGGCGCGTTTTGCCCACACCCTACCCATCCCGTTCACCCCAAGCCCTATCCCATCCCAGCCAACTACTACAAAAAAGAAAGAAGGGGGAACATGCGCGTTTTTCCCACGCCCTAGCCATCCCACCCAACTTCTGCAAAAGAGAAGGGGGTAGGCGCGTTCTACCCACGCCCTACCCACGCCGCCCCATTCATCTGAAAAAGTCAGGAAAGAATAGACGCGTTTTACCCACGTCCCACCCCATCCCACTAAACTCATCTAAAAAGAAGAGGGGGGACTGGCGCGTGTAATCCAACACATGCCCCAACTTAACCAAAGCACAATAAAACATAAGATTAAGAATAATAAAACTTAGAATTAACCAAAATAAACAAATAAACAAACAAACCACCACAATCCGTCAAACAGAAACACTAAACATAAATATCCAAGAACCACAAACTAATTTGTGCAAATAAAAAAAAAAAAAAAAAAAAAAAAAAAAGGGAGAAAGAGGGCACAATCGAAAAGTTAAAAAAGAAGAAGAAGAGGAATGCATCAAGTCGACTGGAACACAAACCACTCTTGTCGCTTCTTCTCGAGCTCTACTCGTACCGCCTCTTCTGCGGTCTCTGCTCGTATCACCTCATCGCTCGCGATCCCAACATCGGCAATCAGCTGGCTCAGCGCTTCCTTCCTGGAGGCAGTTGTCTTTGAGCGCTCTGACAGCTCCTCCTCCAGCTGAGAAATTTGCCCCGGGAGATGCACTCGAGGGTCATTACGATCCTTCACCTTCTGAAATAGCTCGCTCAGCCACCCCATTGGGAAGTTGATATTAACTATCGCTCGAATGGTAGTCTCCCAACCCTGCATTACCTTTTCATCGATATGACCATCCTTCACCCGCGTCAGCTGCACAGCGACCTCAAGGAGATTTTTAGTCAGTATCACAAAGTCCTCGTGTCAAGGAGATCTGCTTTCACCATATGACCACCATCACGCTCCATGATGTCTCTATAAGTAGCGGCAAAGACGGATGGCACCCAAAAGCCGTGAAACAACGTATGGGTAGAAGCGTCGACTCCAGCATCAGCAGCACTCAACACCTTGGGAAAACGAAACTGAGCATCTTCAGGGATCATCAGCGCGTTAGGAACATTAGGACGCCCCTCTAAGGAGCCAGCCGCCGCATAATTGTTATCGTCTGTACAAGCGCCCTTCCCAGAACCATCACCACCAGAACCCCGCGCCGCACACCATCCGCGCTAGAAGCTTCAGGCTTGGTGGCCTCTTTACGTTTGTTTCCCATATCCTACAACCCAAAGAAAGATGTGCGCTGGTGAATACGTGGAAGAGAGGGCAGCAAGTCGCACAAATAAAGAAGAAACTAACCTCGGGAATAGCCGAATCCAGCGGAGGATCGAAGGGTTTACGACGAGATGCAGAAGAACTAGAAGACGATTCAGAGTCGCTTGAAGGACATGGAAAATGAAAAGTGAGCAACATTGGGAATGATCGCTCGAATTTATAAATAAAAAAGAGAGAGAGAAGATGAGAGTGAGAAAACCAAAGACATGTATTAAATAGGGGACTGGGTAAGCTACCTTCAGGGTCATCTGCTGGTGCTGCCACGTGGGTCAAGGACCAACCAAACACTGACCGATTCGACCCAGACGGACTCATTGAATATAACACGTCACTAAGAGACGCTGGAGCCTCCCCCTGGTACGAACAGTTTCATCACACAAAGGATTAATTGACGATATGTGAAGGCGCGGGCTTACCCAGCCAGCCCCCTCCGAGAGTTGGACTCCAAGACCCCGTACCAAATCTACAAATGAAGAAGTCGAACTACCACCAGCGCCTCGCGGAGGTTGTGATGAACTCCTTTGTCGAGCCTGCGTAGGGGGCAGAGGTGAAACATTAACAGAGGAACATGGACGGGAAACGGACGACTTAGCCGCTTCTCGTTTAGCCTTCTTGGCAAGGCTCTTCTCAGACCAATCACTCTCGGGCATTTTCAGACACTCCTCCATCAAGTAAGAAGGCGCCTTCCACCCCACAGGATTAGATAGAGGAGCTTCCTGAAAATACAATGCCCGCTACTAAAAAAAATGGGGGAGACGAAAGAAAGAAAAAAATAGAGCATAACAAGGAAGACAGTAGGTACCTGTGTCACAGGGAAACTAACGGCTGGCCTAGGAATATGCAACCTAGGAGGCTTACGATCAGAAAATGGCTCCAACCCTTTCTTAGGCCTTATGGGATCACAACCTTCAGGAGGATCCCAAGAAGTCACCAACGTCTCCAGAGGGCGACCTTTAATACCTGAGCTAAGACGGTTCGCCATGGCTATGGCGTCATCAAGCTTAACACGTCCAGACGCATGCAATGCTCGAAGATACTCACGAGATAGATCATTGGGAGGAGACGGGTCACGCAAAAGGAAATTCAAAGCTCGTTGGCGCATGAGAAGCTGGTACTCGTGAGCCTCCTCGGTGAATATTAAGGGGCGCTTAAGAACAGGCTGCCGGAAGGAAAATTTAATTTCTCGATCATTCAAACGCGTCGGTCCTTTAAAAACAAAGCGATCGAAATTGGCGGTAATATTTTCAATCTCAGAGTCACTCGAAGGTGGAAACCTGGAAGGTGCCCCCCTGATCAAACCCAACCTGCCTGGCCGCGCGGTCAGGATTCTAAGACATAGCGATAAACTTGCCAGCATAAAAATCAGGAAGATAACTAGGTAACACCACCATCACCGAATCGAAATCCGACTCTGCCAAAGACTGCGTCGAGTCCAACTCATGATCAAAAGGAGAAGTAAAATCGTAATGTGCTGGACCCGGGCGATCGTCGTGATAAGGAAACGGTACGAAGCTCTTGGCCACATCCATGTACAGAGCTATATCTCCCTTTGGTACCTTTCCTTTGCCATTCCAAAGAGCCATCCGCGGATAGCCGTAAAGAACATGGGCTTTCTTGACAGTGTCGTCATCCTGTTTAACATCTTCCTCGCGATGAACCGATAAAACATGAGGATCAGGTGCATACTCAGAGAGATGCTCCCAAGACCACGCTTGCATGAAAGAAGCCGGGGTGTAAGTCTCAACCTTGTGAGTAGCGTTAACTGTACGAACATCCTGACAAAATATGTCTAGATGACGGTATAAGCTGCCCAAGAACATGGGCGCAAGAATAAAAGAAACGCCACGAGATAACAACACGACCATGGGTACCAGCTCACTTTTGATCGTATCCGAGGGCTATACTCAAACACATCGTGACAAAGCCAAAACAAAATGTAAGCAGCCAGTTCGGCGCGAGGATTCTCTTTTTCCGTCGAGGGGGTAAGACCTTACAATCAACCATCCGCGGAGCGCAATACTTGATCCAGAGAGGAAAGGAGGCGCGTCGGTTGGTTTTGATGACCAACTCAGGGCCCGTCTGAGCTGAGGGGTTTGATGAGTCGTGAATTGCCTCATGAGCATGAAAAGAACTGGCAAGTAAGCGTTCTCCCGTTGGGCGCGTTGAGGAAAGTTTCTTCTCAACCAATTTAGCCTTTCCCTTAGCGGCAGGTGATGGCCCTCCTCTTTTACCAGCGCCGGTGACCTTCTCCTGTTTCCGCTTTGCCGACATTTGATCCTCTCTCACTAGCTCGTTCCAAGAATCATCTTTACAATCTAAAAGATAGGCCCATAAACGCATGTCTTCTTCGGTTAGAGCCTCGAAGACGGCCGCCTCATCATACAAGTGACTACCATGAATAGGTAACCCTGTATGAGCGACTACATCCTCCAAGACTATGGTTGCCTCCCCCCATGCAGTAAGAAGGGTATGAACGGGAGGTGCCCATCGACAAAAGAGCCGAGTCATATCGCGCTTACATCTCACCACTTATCGTTTTAGAGATGAGTTGATAACTTCGTCAATACCTGCCTTATGAAGAATCGCCGCGTGATTGGGATTGGAACGGATGTAAGACGTCCAGTGTGGCCATATAGGTGGTGTAGCAGATGAGGAGCGAATCTCAATGGCGGGGAGGTTATAGTGGCCTCGATGAATAGCCATGCGCGGTACCCCTTTGAACGAGAAAGTAACCAAAGTATCAGCCTCAAGATGCATGAGCCACCCAGGGGCAGACGGGTAAGGCAACACAGGAGGATTTAGGAGGCGCGGGACTAAGATGTCGTCCAAAGGAATGACGCGCTTACCATCACAGAGGCTTCTTAACTTCAGAGTACGTTTTAAATTAGGACCGCTGGTAAACTCCGAAATCGTAGTTGACCTACTATCTGCTGGAGGGGGTATGTTGATCTCTTCCAACCCCGCGTATTCAGTCTCAATGGAGCCAGTGCTCATTGCCTCTTCGGATTCTTCGGATCCTTCCTCGGACGAGCTAGTGCTGGAAGAACTACTAGACATGGCGTGTGTACGAATGTATAGAATGAAGAATAGATAAAATGCAAGAAAGGAATAGAGAGAAAGTGTGTAGGTCACTGGGTCTATATATAGAAGATCCTAAGGCTTGAACGTGGCGTTTACAGAGTTGGGAGAAAAAACCGACAGGAACTGAAAAGTTACTACACGATGCGGAAGGTCAAGCACCACCTGAGATCGTGGAACCGGAAAAAAAGAGGGGCCTTCTTCCCTAATTTCTAGGGGGCATATCCAAAAAATAAATTGAATGGGTCATTTGACAATTGACCCAATAGTCAGGGGACTAATGTTGATACATGAAAAATAATACCCCTAGCGGTACTAGGACGCCCCCCAAAGGAAGGGGAAGTAAATCTGAAAAGAAACATGGGGACTTGGGGACTAAGGCCCAAGTCCACTGAGAAAATGTCCATGAGTCAAGAGGGACAAGGAAGGGACTAATGGAGAAAAATGAGGCTATATTAGAGAAGGAGTGGTATTAGTGGTAATTAAGGAGGTTTAGGACATGTGGCATGATGTCATAAAAGGAGGGTCTTTTGGATAGTCTATATAAGGAAGGATAAGGTACAATAGAAGGCAAATTCTCTCTCATACCATTCCTAGTAAGTTTTGTCATTAGGTGTGACTAGGACAGGCAAAACCAAAATAATATTCCACCCTCAACAAACTTAATTACACTTCATTAAATTCTACAAAAATTTCGTTATTAAGAAAAAAAAATCAGAGTTCGTATTCTCAAATGAACAAAACAAAAACTCCACTATTATGAATAAAAACAAGAGTTCATTCTTTCAAATGAACACCTAATCAAACCTATATTAAAAAAGAGTTCATTTTTTTGAATGAACACCTAATAAAACCTATATGAAAAACAGAGTTCACTCTTTCAAATGAACACCCAATCAAAGTTCATAATTATGAACAAAAATCAGAGTTCATTTGTTAAAATGAACATTCAATCAAAGTTCATTATTATGAACAAAAATCAGAGTTCATTCTTTCAAATGAACGTACCCAATCAAAAGTTCATAATTATGAACAAAAATCAGAGTTCATTCGTCAAAATGAATACCTATCAAAAACTAACTAATCAAACTTAGAACAGAGTTCATTGTTTAAGATGAACACCTAATAATTCAAGATCTAAAATAGACTTCATTCTTTAACATGAACACACAAGAAAATCCATAAAAAATCAGAGTTCATTATGTTTGATGAAATTCGTCGTCTTCATCATTCTTCAATAGCAACAGCAGCGGATCGACGAAAAAAAAATATGATGGAGACAATGAAGATGACCAAAAAAAAATCAAGAACAGAGATCCAAGTGATGATGAAAAATAAGAAAATGATGAAGAAATCAAGGAATTTTAAGGTTTTTTTGTAGATCCGAAACTTACAGCTTCATTCAAATCAGATTCAAGCATCAACAAAAACCATCATCATTTTCTTCTTCTTCATCATCGACTTCAGGGATTGTATTGTCGCCGCCGCCTCCGCCGCAACCAGGTGAGGATGATAAAGGTTTATCATCATCATAAACAGCAGTAGAATCTTCAACACCATCGTCTTCATCATCAAACAACAACATCATCTTCATCGTCTTCTTCATTTTCGCCACCATTGTCTTCATCATATTCAAACACCAGCAGCAACAGAGGAAAAAAAACGAGAACAAAGAGGAAGTATATATATGAATCTAGAGAGGAGAGAGAAAAGAAATCTAAAAATGATTTTTTTTGTGCTAATAAATCGCAATATATATGGATCTGAAAGGCTATTTTTATCGCTGCCAAAAAAAATTACATCATTCATGACATCATCCCGCGTGGGTATTGTCCACCCTATGACCAAACATTAAGATTTATTTTTAAAAAGTACCAAACAGACATTTGACTAGGTCAACTGGACCAAACTAACTCTAATATATTATTCTTAGGACTAAATGGTAGTTTCTACTTTTATTAAGTTGCTTGAGAATGTGCTTAGTTTCGAAAAATCTGGTGACCATCAAACAAACATCTTCTCTTACAATATTCCATTGGATTTTGTGAAAAGCTGCTTGAAAACCTCCAGGACTAGGTGCACTCCTGTTTTCCATGCTTTTAAGTGTAGTATGTATCTCATCATGAATATGAATTCTGGTAAGAAGCATATTATCATCAGAAGTAAGGATGGAAGGTAACACTAAATAAAGGCCTTCATCTAACTCTGGAGCAATAGATGTACTTATAGATGTGAAATGAAAAGTGAGATGACTAGAAATTTTCTCTCTAGAATGCAACCAGTTGTTGTTGTGATCCTTGATGGAATCAATGTTGTTTCTGATTTCATTCTGTTAGTCTTGGTATGGACGTACTTGTTGTCGTTGTCCATGTCCTTTATGAAGTGATCCCTGGATTTCTGTTGATAAAACTCACTTTTAACTTTATGCCATTTAATTTAAATCCCTGTTGATGTCAATGATTTGATTATGAGTTTCTCTGCTTGGAGTTTGTGCTTGAAGAATATCCAACTCTCTTTGCAGGTTATCCACTTTCAGATGTCACCAAAATGCTCTCTATTCCATTTTGATAAATATATTCTTGTGGTATAAAGTTTCTTAACAAGCTGAAAACCAGGTGAGCCATTGACACATTTTTCCAAGCATTATCAATAACAGTTGTACATGAATCATCATTCAACCAGGTAAGAAAAAATTTAAAAGGTTTCCAACAATTTTGAACGGTAGAATCAGTCACAAGCAAAAATAGGACTATGGTCACTACCTACCTGAGTTAAGTGAAAGAGTTTGGAATTAGGATAGTGTATGTTCTAATCTCCATTACCTAGAGGCATATCAATTCTAGACCTTCTAGTGCCAGTACCTAAGTTGTTACTGGTCCAAGTATAATCTTTTCCAACAAAACCTATATCCTCAAGGCCACTATTTATAACCATTGTGTTTACCCAACCATCAGTGGAAGAGTGATCTCTATTTTCACTATCCATTTAGTGAAATTTTAGGTCTCCTATAAGGATCCAAGGACTTCTATTTGCCTTGCTAAATTCATGGACATAGGTCAATTGTTTTTTTGTTTTTTTTTTTTTTTTGATATAGCTAGAAAAACCATATATAGGCATGTTAGAAGAAATTCAGGCTTACTAGGGTCCGCTTGAATTAGATCATTAAACATGTTATTAGTAGCATCAAGAATATCACATTGAAAGCCATCTTTCTAAAGAAGAACAAGACCACCAGACAGAACAATAGGTTCAATATAAGCATAATTTGGGTATTGAAATAATTTTATAAGTGGCTCACATTTGATTTTTGGTATTTTAATATTACACATGAAGATAACGTCTGGGTTTTGGGTTCTAATCAAATCACTCAAGAGATTTCTGGTTGTAGAGTTCTTGAAACCTTGAACATTCCAAGATACTATCTTCATTGCTAACAATTCTCTTTTACTACTGATATGGAAAATTATGAAGACAATGATTGAGGTTTGAAAAAACAAATGCAGATGAATAAAATAAGTGCAGTGCTTTCCTAACAAATATTTATACCTTTTAAAAGAGCTAGCTAAATGGGAAAAAGAAATATAATAATTAAACTTATGTAAGAACAAAATGGTGTTGCAGTATAAAATGTAAAAGATTGTAATAAAAGTTCTGAAGTATACCTGATTCTCCTTTTGTGTTTTTCCAGTTTGGTTATCTCTTGAAGTGATTATTTGAGATGTTTGATTGTCTATGCCATATCTGGTGGCATTGCTAATGGAATTATCTTCATTTTCACTTTTAGCAGAGTTGAGATTATTAGTCCAACATTATCTCCTTCATCCTCACCTTTCTGAGATTATTAGTCCTCCATCTTTGTCAAAAACAAACTTTTTGACATCTAAGATCATGCGGTTTATAATTCCAAAAAACTAAGGCCTCTCCACTCATTGCCAATTGGTTTTGAGTTGGATGCCCGTATTCTAATATGGTTTGACTCATCTTCTCAACGGATTGGTGAGATCTATGTTGACACCGACTTTCAGTCTTTGATCTTTAGGTTCAATGGTAGTTACCTTTACTTCCCATTTTTATTACGCGTCACCATATGTTCGAATTTTGATTGTCCAAAATTAATGAAAGCCACATTGTTTCTTAGACCCATATAATCATGAGGCTAGAAAATGTTTGTTAATGCTCCATGGCTTTTCTTCAGATTATTAGTCCCACATTTTGTATCATTATGTTAGATCATCTAAGATCCTGCGGATAAATTTATAATTCATAACTCACCCTCCCTTCAATGATGATCTCTCCTTTTGACTCATTTTCCAATTGGTTTTGAGTTGGATGAAAAACCACAACCTCATTTGTATCACCTAAGTCCAAAGTAGCTTGCTTAAACTAATAGGGTTTCTGTTTTTGGTTGTGATAGTTCTGCTATAAGGAATGGTATGCAAAACTATAGAGATATTAGGGTTACCAAGGAAGATGCGTAGAATATTTTCATTGGTTTTATGACTTGAATTCCGGTAACAAATTGATTTACTGACTTCTGAAAGTTGGAAAATATTGTAGTTGTCAAACAACCATCCGATAAGGAAAAGGAAAAAACTTTTTGTTTGTAGTTGAAGTTACGAATTTGAAATCTTTTGAATTTTTCCGAAGGGGGGCTTTTATTGAATGTTTGAATCGTTGAGTTGAACCGGAGTAAGATCTTCTTCCATTGCAAACCACCAAACCATTGACATACAATTATAGCTTTCAAACGATTAGCAACAGACTCAGCAAGCGTGATAATCACAAGAAAAAACGTTAAAGCAAACGCCATGAGAGATAATCCAAACTGCATACACATAACGGAGAAAATAAGTTTAATTAACAATGCATTTTATAAAAGAGTAAAACAAAGATTTTAAAGAGATAAATGAATAAAAACCTGGAAAGATAATGACAAAGTTAACTCATTGCGATCTCCCGATTTGCAGAGCGATGGGAAAAGGACTTTTCACCAAAATCTGCTGACATTAGCCTACTTCTAACTTGACTGCATTGGAGCAGAAAGATTCGGAAGGTGTTTCATTCTAGTATGGGATTCAAGTATGCAGTATTCTTCCTCATTCTCGCCAAGTGTAGATCGATTTGTATTACGTAAGAAATAATATAATTTTGAGGTGGAAAGAAAGAAAGAAAAATCACGAGCGGGGTAGCGGCACAAACAATAACTTTGATCATTTTTTGTATTGTATTTTAATTTAAGTGAACCACCTTTTACATTTACAGTTAAGGACTTGTGGTTTCAGTTGTTTCTTATAGACTCGTTCTTTTGATATTTCGACTTCTCGAGTAATATAAGTAAATTGTCAATTGTCTTCAAGATATTTCAGTGGAGTTGTAAAAGGATGCAGTCTTGCTAATTGTTCACCTTCCTTCATCCGGAAAAAACTAAAAAATAAAGTCCAAGTCTGAAACTCCCAACTTTTATACAGGGTTAAATCCCAAAAAGACTTCTTTTGAATCACTAAAGAAATATGCATTAGAGCTACAACACCAATAAACCAGTACTGGATTTCAAACACTTCCCAAGAATATTGTTTTATTGAAGATTAACAATGCCAACCCACAAAAATGCAGCAAAAGCTACCCAACATTCAAAGTTGCAAGTAAAGTTCAATCTTAATCATTATGATGGGCATCTTCAACGAGTACTTCCATTATTGCTTTCGTGCATTCGCTTTCATGTAAGATCAGAAAGTATTTCCTATGCAATTTTTCCAACTTATGTTCAAAATCGATTATTTCTGGTAATTCATTTTCACTCAACCAACTCTCTGTCACTGCTCTCTGAAGCCTCCTCTGCTGACTCTTATTGAAACTTCCACCAACTGGCACATCTCGTTGCATGTGAGAAACATAAAGATTCACATCATCTCTTGAATTTTACTTCCTCTCCACCAGAAACTCCTCCTCCTGTTGTTGATACTGTAAATCGTTCCCCATTTTTGGGACCTCCTCGTTTGCCAGCTTTCTCTTATACATCCTTGGCCCAAGCAATCTTATATTAGTACTTATATCCCCAGCAGAGACAACTAAAATCTCATTATAATCAATAGAAAACTTACGTTGATGATTGGGCTTCCAGTTTCAGCTGGTATAATTCCCATATGATTGGGCTTGCACCAATTGGGACATCTCGTTGCATGTGAGCAACATAAAAATTCACATTGTCTCTTGCATTTTGCTTCCTTTCCACATCCTCCTTCTCCTCCTCCCCATGTTGTTAATTTTGTAAATCCTTTCCCATTTCTAGGACCTCCTCATCCGTCAGCTTTCTCTTACATCCTTGACCCAAATAATCTTGTACTAGTACTTCTATCCTCGGATTTTTTATTAATATATAGAGTTTATTAATATATGGAGTATCAGAAACAACTAAAATCCAACTATGATCAATCTGCAAAATTTACATTGTCTCTTGCATTTTGCTTCCTTTCCACATCCTCCTTCTCCTCCTCCCCATGATGATTGGACCTCCTCATCCGCTTCTTCTCCTCCTCGTAAACAACTAAAATCCAACTATGATTTCGCGATGATTGGGCTTCCTGGTTGTTTTGGGGTAAAAACTGATTCTGCTGTTTTTGGTAATTTGGGGTGTGTTGATAAGAAACGAATTCAAACCCTAAACAAATGCACTGCACGAGAATGCTTTTAGGTTCGAGAGATCAATCTGTAAGACTCTGGCCTAAACCAAGAAATGGCCGTTCCAGATTCAATTCGGTCATAAGGTGAAGGAGAAGGGTTGATCTTAGGGAGGGAAGCAGAGAAGGTGTTTGAGATTAGAGTGTTGAAGGTGTGGCCGTTTTATGACTTGCGTATCAGAAAATGGTTTCTGGCTACTTGTGTTGATAACACTTGTGTTCTGTCCCTTTTGAAATAGATTGAAAATCTATTTATGCCAGTCATTGAGCACACCCTGATCTCTCTTAGGAAGTGGAGGAAGTGAACTAGTGAAGAAGTGGGTTTTGTGCGGAAGGTAGTGATCATCGTGTCTCCGTTATGATGGATGACTGATCACACGTTCTCCCACTACTCTCACTACCGATAACCGTCCGTTTTTCCTGACACGTTCTCGTAATGGACGCGTTGCACGCCGCACGCTGTAAACTGCCAGACCAATACCCCAGTAAGCATCCCCAGTTTGTGACATGTTTGATGTCTCGAATAAGTGGGTCAAGTCGTGGGACTTACCGCGGAGAATAACATATGGCGCTATTAGGTGAAACAACTAAGTTGTTTATGAGGCCGACATGAAATATCGTATGTATTTGATGCATGTGAAGCATCGCATTTAAGCAGCTCAATTTAATCGATGTGTATGAAGCATCATTGCTTTAGAGCCTGATTGAATAAGTCGTGGATAAGCGTCTTAAAAGGGTAGCGCGATTGACCATTTTGGGTGATCGTTCGAGCGCCCTATGAGCGAACTACCACATGGTCGATCACTTCCTGTGGAGGAGTGATGGTCGACGGTCATAACGCTACTTTGTTAATTTTCTGAGAATAAATCTACACCGTCCGACTAAGCTGGCGAAATTGGATGGTCGTGATTGATTTGCAGCAGTTGTTTAATGTTGTTGACGCGATTTTTAGGGTTTGAAGGCCGATCGACCAACTCCCTTTTGAGCGAGCGATTTGAGGCGCTGCGCTTGGGTTTGAGTAGGTCGGTCGAACATGTACAAAGGTGGGTTGCCAGCGAGCATGCTGACATCCCCTGGGTCACCTAACATTAAATCTAAGCCACTCAATTCAGCTGGCGAAGTTGGATGCTCGTGATCGATTTGCGGCATTTGTTCAATGCCGCAATGTGATTTTAGGGTTTCTTAAAAATAGCGTGTTCACGCTTCTTTGAGCAAACGATTTGATATGCCCTGGCTTTGCCGTGGACAGGTCGATCGACCAAGGGGAGGGTTGGGCTGACGGTGAACACGTTGGCACCTCTTTGATCGCTCGAGATGCGATCCAAGCCTTCCAACTAGGCCGGCTAAGTTGGGCGGACGCGATACATTCTTGAGACCCTTTTTGTCAGTCTCAGCTCGTTTGAGCCATTTTATGCGGCATGAACGCCCATGTGTGTGTCGGCATTCGAAGCACTTGTGAATGATCTACATAGGGATCGATCGACTGGGGCACTAGTGGGCCCGCCGGTGATCATGTCAGCGCCTTTTTGATTGCCTAAATCTCGATCTAAGATGTCCAACTTGGCTGGCCAAGTTGGACGGATGTGATGACTTTAAGACCGCCATGGTCGGTCTAGCTCGTTTGAGCTTCCTTTTAAATAGCGCGAATACCCATGTTTTTGGCCAGCGTTAGATTTGTTTGTGAATGAGAAGTAGACTGCTCGATGGACTAGGGCACTAGTGGGCCCGTCAGTGGTCATTGTAGTGATTGCCTAGTTCTGCTAGGAGTAGGCCATGCTTGTTAAATTGCGCGTCCAAATCGTGTGGTCGTGATTATTTCTGAGACTGATATTAACAGTCTAGATTTTCTTTAAGAGTTGATATGTGTTTGACCACGCTAACTTTTAATTAAAAAGGTGTTTGAACGTGTTGATCTCTTCGTCAGAGAGTGATGTAGCCTGTATGAGTATTTTTATGCAGATCCCAACACTGGCACTTCCGGAGATTCATGCTACTCTGCTGAGAGTGAGCGTTGATCGTCATGTCATGTCAATATTGAGAGTTCGGCTGGGAACATAGCATGGAAAAATACCAGGCAAGTCATGTATTAGTTAATAATGCTGGCATGAAATAGAATTAACAGAATATTTGGGATTGCTACTATGCGCACCATTCTGAATGAATTTCGTATATATATACTGAGTTGTTCAATACATATGTAAGTAAAGAGGTTTGAGCACTCGTTACTTTCAAGTGGCCTTTATTCCTTTGCAGGATCACATCGCTAAACATAGGGGTTTATGATTTTGATCCTGAACTAAAAACCACCGTCAACACTGGTATAATTCCCACCAACGGTACTATCTAGACGCTTCTTGAACCCAAATAAGTCTTTAAACTAGCGGACGTAAGAGATTTTTCCTAATTAGGTTACCATCCTCTCCAATAGTATTACAAGTAATATTATTAGTCGGCTACAGCAGTGACTAAAAAATGAAGTGCCTTCCTTAGGATAAGTTTGTAAGAAGAACAAACTTCACTATTTATAGACCAAGGTAGTTTGGACACCAAAGAATTTCCATAACCTAAAATATTCTCAAGATATATTATAATTACCAATTTTCGGTTTTGTTTAACTCCAACCAACATCCAAGTGTAAAACCGAAATCCCTTTTGGAATACAACTCAATATTAGCTAGCATATAAGTATACTTTACTAATATATCTTCCAGAGATATGTTTTATTTGCTGGAAAAATAAAACATATAAATTCGAAAATATTAAAAGAAGATTCTCAAACATTTCGGTTTGGGATCTCACCTTGAGTATCAAGGAATATCTTTGAACAATAAAAGAATAGATTTGTACACATGTTTAAATTACTAACAATGTCGACGTCTTGAACCTCCTATTTTGCAAACCCAACTTTCAAAATCGCACAAACTCTAAAGTACATGTACGTAAGATCGAAAATTGGTTTTTTCCATGGGGATCGGTCCTACTATAGATCCGCAATAGGTAGGATGGGTTCTGCTAGAGATCCCCAATGCATAGGGATTAGTCATGATAGAGATCCCCAATAGGAACCGACCACCAACCCAATTGATTTCTTTCAACAATAAAACAAGTTCATTATGTCTACTTCCTTAAACTGATATAATCCAACATAGTTTTCTAGGCATAAAATCAATCCTCAGTTCATTAAATAATCTAGTAACAAGTTACAAAGATAGTGTATATGTCGCAATTACGAAGTTCAAAAGGTAGGTGTTATACTTCGTAATTCAATAGACATTTAAAACAACTTGTATACTCTTCCTTGACATTTTGATCATAATACGATGATCAAATATTTAATACTAGAGTTTTATATATATAACTCCGCATGTTATGTTTTAAATCTAAACGACTTGAAAGTAACGTAGAGAGAAATGGAAACAAGTCAAGTCTTGTATTATTAACCTCAAGTAGAAGTATGATGTGTTCGTTGATGTCGGTACGTCTTCGGATTCTTCGGGTCTTCATAGTAAGACATGTATGTCTCAACATTTCTAAACTTCCTAGTCTAACCTAAGGAAGTTGACTTTAGTAATCTTAATCAAGCGACTTTGAGTTTTTACGCTAAAATATGACAACCAACCTTGACATACCTGAAAAGGCGAGGGTACCCAAATATACCTCAAGCTAACACTTTCCCTACCTATAAGTCCTTTCTCCGAAAGTGATTGTCTATGGACTGATTCAAGACAATGCAACTAATCGGTTCACACTTCGTGTGATCGTCTATGGATACGAGATCGAGACAATACAACAACGAAGTATGTTTACTTGATACAAAGGTTCGGACTTAACCAAACACAATAGGATTGCTTATCAAGTAAATAGGAATTAATGTTTGTGTAATTTACTTTAATTATAATAAAATAATTATAATGTGAAAAATAAAAGTAAATGACACAACACGATTTTGTTAATGAGGAAACCACAAATGCAGAAAAACCCCGGGACCTTGTCCAGAATTGAATACTCTCAGGATTAAGCCGCTACACAAAATTACACCTAACTTCGTATAGTTGAAACCAAGTAACTAACCCTATAGTTCACTTAGTTCCGTATGTATTCCCACGCCTCCGACTTGTGAATAAGTCACGTACTTGGAACAATTCCTTTGGTTCGTATTCCAAACAATAAAGGAACAACAAATCTGTTTGGTATCAACTCTATTCAACCAAGTGATATGAGTCGGACAAAGGCTCTTCTGTTTATCTTAACATAAACTCCTTCGTCGGGTCCTTAGATCTATCTTATGTTTAATCACCCAAAGGTAATTGTTTAAGATTAAGCCAATCAATACCTATAATCACAAGGAAACGTATTGATGCCGATCTACTCAATCAATCAATCCAATCTACCACAAGGATAAACCGATTATTAATTGGATCCTCTTTTTCCGAAACAAGTATTATGCACACCAAAGATTATAAAACCCAAGTCAGATCTTCAATATCATATTTGTCTTCAAATCTTCTTAAATCTTCAATAAAAACATGCACACAATCACTTGAATCTCTTGTGATCAATCACGCACACAACAGTAGTCCTCATTAACAATGGATTATCACAAGATCGTCTTTAGAACTAACAACAGTCTAAAGATCCCTGTCGAAACTCTGAACTAGCTTGAGTGAATCTTATATCAGAAGAGAATATTCTCAAGAATAAACAAACTAGGTGCAATCAGATTTCAACCACCGTTAGTCAATCAAATCAATCAAAAACAAAGATAAACCGCAATTATCTAGTTTCCCACCAACGGGTCGCGCTAGATATTTTCAATCCCAAAGAAGACTTTAAACTGAGCGGCCGTAAGAGATTTCGCCTAATTAGGTTACTCTCCTCTCCGAATAGGCGTCTACACCAAAGAACAACAACAAAAGAGTAAATCATTGTTACGAAGGATTAGTTTGCTAGAAAGGCAAACTTTGTGTATTTATAGACAAGGAAGTTTGGACACCAATGAATTTCCAAAACCGAAAATATTCTCAAGATATTCATAAAATCACAGATTCGGTTTTCATAATTCCTGGAAATGCTCTGTCCAAAAATAACGATCGAAATCTCTCGGAAAATCTAATTAGTAAATGCACATTACTAATTCTGTAATTTCCCTACAAAATGAAATTAATAACCTTAATTAAAAGATTCTTAACTTACTTATGTTTCGATCTGGGATTCTCTTCCCTTAGCCGTTAAGGAATATCTTTGAACAATTATAGAAATAAACATTCACAAAGACGTGTTCAAAGTTTGTCGACATCTTAACTTTGTAAGTTCTCTTTCACACTTACAACCTTGAAACCGATTTGCCACATTTCCAAACAAGTTTAGAGTTGGTTCATTTGACTTTCAAGAACTATGTGATTGATAAAATCAACATTCAATCACAATCATGGGTTTACGGTTCTACCAAAACAAGTTTCGGTTCTACCTCCATGTGATTAATGTGCATAGTCACACTAGCTTCCAAAAAGTTCGGTTGACTAGGTAATAGGATCGGTTCCCCACATATATATGGTATCTAACTTATATGTGTTGCACATGTCCATAGGATCAGTTCCCCTTTCTGCTATAAACCTTGCTGCACCCCATACCAGGATAGGTTCCCTTTGATGTACTGCACCCCTTACTAGGATCGGTTCCCTTTCCCTTTCCCTTAAAAGGATCGATTCCCTTTCCCTTACAAGGTCAGACATACAAAATCCGATCATACCACGGTGATTACTTAAGATCGGTTTTACTAATAAAAGTTATACCAATACATAAGTCGTGGCCTTTGTGAAATGGTTCTACCAAGAACACAACAAGTTGTGAGCGGTTATACTCTATCACACATATTGGTTGTTCATAAGATATGCAATGAATAACAAAACCAATAACACCTGGCAATTTCCTTTTCGGTTCACAAACAAGTTTATGAACTTACTTCCTTAGAACACATGTAAACATTGTTCCCTAGGATGGAATCCTCACCTCATACCCATACATAATCACAATAGCATTCAAATGATTATGGCGTCTTATCTACAAAGTTTAATGGTTAAGCAATAAACCTCGTATTTTATTCCTTAATACTATGTCTATCTAGAGTTCAAATATGCTTCGCAGTTATGTTTTCAATATGCACGACTTGAAAGATACGTTAGGGAATGAAACAGTTCAAGTCAAATATCACTAACCTCAAGTGGAAGGATGATTGTTGTTGTTGTGGCTCCTTGCTTCTTCCCATCTTCAAGTCTTTGTAATACTTGTAATGTCTCATATCCTGATACTTTCAAGCTAACCTATACGAAGTTTAACTCTAGTACATAATCAAGCGACTCTTAATATGAGTTTTGATTCACTAAAATATGACAACCAAATTTGACATACCAACGCTTGGTGGGTTCAACCGAGCCATGCTATAACAATCTCCTCCTTTGTCAATTTTAGTGACAAAACTCTTACATCATATGGATAAACAAATTACAATATTTCATTACAATCCTCATGATTCCCAATTCAACAGCACAGTGAAACTGCTTACATTCAATCCTTGAAAATGTCGTTGTTGACATTATAATAACAAAGCTATTACTCCCCCTAAGGAAGATAGGTAGATATTCAATCCGCACATCTTTGTTATACTAATCATATGACATGTTACTCCCCCTTAGTCTGTGCTTTCACTCTTTCGTTAGATAAAAACATTCAAGTACCAATGTTCTTTTCCCTAGCGATGCCAATCAATACAAATATCAATGCCAGCATCACCTGTTTACTCCATATATTTCTCCCCCTTTTTGTCACAAAAATGACAAAGAAACGAAAAAATAAAGGGCAACACGAAAAGAATCTTACAAATCTCAGAATAGACTTGCAAACCTGTAGAGTTAGGCACGAGGGTTCCACATATCATGTTCTGATAACCAATATCAAAACTGAAACTACAAGTAGTCTTATTTTGATATGTTACCAAGGAAACAATTGTACGAAACAATTTTTCCAAATTAGTTTAGCAAACCAAAAACAACTAAGCATATTAGTTCCTTTGCTAAACCGATTTTTCAAAAACAACCGCTTAATTCGATAAGACCAAAATAAAAATAAACTCCATTTTTCTCATCAGGTTCTAATTATCCATAAACTTAGACCTTTCAATTTTAAACAAGACAAGTACTAGGTTAGTTAACTAGCATTTCTTGTTTAGGCATTCGATTAGGCTTGAATAACCGAAACCTCACTTTGATAAGTCTAACTAAGATCAGAATTAACTCAGTTTATCTTATCCGGAATCGAATTGGACTAAACAACTCATCCCGTACACATATTATTTCGTTAAGCCATAAATAATTCATACAAACCAAAATAAATCAACTTGCATAATTATTCACCTCAACCTGAAGCAATTGAAACAACATAGACATTATAAGCACCGCAATTGCACCGTAATTTTGTAAGCCTAAACGATTGATACCATACAAAAGCAAGATAATAATAGTTTTTCTTAACCTAACCAATTGAATCACACACACATCAATTGTACCGAAATTTTGTAAGCCTAAACAATTGATACCACACAATAAAGCAAGATAACAATAGTTTTTCTTAACCGGAACCAATTGAAACACACATCCACACACACATCATGGAATAAATATCAATTGAACCGAAATTTTGTTAAGAAAAAGCAACAAATGTATTTAATATAAACTCAGACTTTTCTTAAATAGGAAAACAATTAACTAACAAGATTGTTACCTCAAATTTCACATCCACTTCTCCAATATGATTGCATCTTCGTCCAGGGAGAATTGATATCGAAATATCACCACGTTGTCATACTTATGCGTGAACAAAAGAATAACAACACACCTCAACCTTTACCAGAGAAAGGTTGAAAACTGGTTTTAACAATTGCAAGCAAAAGTTGAAAACCGTTGAAACACATATGCTTTTATGTTAAACCAAAACCGATTCAACATATTGTGACTTTTTCACATATTGTTTCTATTAGAACTCCTCATAGTCCTTTGATAAAGCCTACCTACTAGGGTTAGAACTTAATCCCGCTAAATCAAAAAGTCACCCAAACCATGAGGGTTCACAATATATGAGATCGAATATTAAGGTAGTAAAACCGAAATCAAACATCCCATAAACATACATAGCAATAAGGTAAAAGCAATTAAGCACAGGCTATGTAAACAGAAAACTATCACAAGAAAAATTACCAATCAAATAGTTTTATTCATAATAGACCAATACAATCAATGAAAGAAATCAAAAATTGATGTCTATTTTTCCTTGCAACCTAGTCCTTCATGTCAGAACTGAATGAAGGTGCATTACTACTTTTCATCTTTTGAATTTCTTCAAGTAGAAAGCCTTGTTGCTTGACCAGAATCTCTTGCAGATGAGAAATTTTCGTGAAGGATTCTGCAAGAGCATGTAATTCTGCCTTCGATTGAACGCAAAAGTATGTCAATGCCTCAATACACTGATCTTTCTTCAAAGTATTCTCTCTTTCCTTCTTGATAAGCCAATCTCTCTTTCTGATTTTACCCTTAATGTCAAGAGATAATCCGGACTTAGATTTAAGATGATCTTTCTGATCTTGCATCTTCTCCAGAGAAACCATTTGATCCAGACCGATAGTTCGGACAAGGAATGAGTCTTTTTATATTTTTCATACTTCCGAAAATATAATATTCCAAAAAAAAATACGAATATATCAAATATCTTCAAATACTAGATATTATTTCCATAATCTACACAAAGGTGCCTTGATTTTTTCTTCTTCCTCACTCAAAATTTGGCACACAAGATGAGGAAATAATTCTAATACCGATCAATTGGCATTAGTATGAGATTTTCTCTCATTATGGAATTTTGAACAACCAGAGTGTTCTTGATCTAGTATAGTATGAAAATATCTCTTTCTATTACCTCGAACCAACGAAGTACCTTGAGATAGATTGAAATTGCAAACGCAACTTTTAGCAATTCTGTTTTTAAGACAGTTTTTGCATCTTGTCTTATTTATCCCTTCACCATTAGATGATTTAATAACATCGGAAGACATATCCACTCTTAAAATGGGTAAATCACTAGTGGTGGGGGAAGGAATAAGATTGACAACTAATGCAACAACAGCTGTTTCCTCTTCTTCGAAATTATATGAATCGGAGGACTCATCTAGAGTTACAGCCAATGCCTTGCTCCCAGTGTATTTCTTAAGATTGGGACATTCTTTAGCAATTATGACCAAACCCTTTACACTTGAAGCACTGCGGCTGATATTCATCATCTTCTTCCTGATCCTTTTTTACAGGAACTCGATCATGCGGTCGAGAAGATCGATAAGTATCCTTAACGAATCTCTTGTTTCTTTTCCTTAAGAGATATCGAAACTGTCTAGTAATTAATGACAAAGATTGTTCAACCTCATCATCAGAATTTCCTGCAATCTGTTCATTTGAATCATCCTGCTGTCTGTTCCTTTCCATTGAAGTTTTTGGAACTTTTGCTTTAAAAGCGATTCCTTTACTTTGAATAGACTGTGATTCATGATCAAAGACCTTTAACTTACCAACAAGTGTGCTTCGTGTGAGAGTTGAAAGATCATTTGCTTCTATGATTGCATGCTTCTTAGAATCGTATCTGGATGGCAACGATCTCGAGAATCTTGCATACTATATCCTTTTCGAAATAGTCTTTCCTAACGAGAAAGAGGCATTAATTATCTCGAGAGTTTAATGTGAAACTCCTCAAAAGTGTCGTTGTCATCCATTCGAAGGTTTTCCCACTCTAAGTGAGGGTTTGAAGTCTAGCTTCTTTCTCTGAAGAATTTCCTTCGAATACGATCTGAAGATTATCCCAAGCTTCTTTCGAAGTTTGACATGTTAACACATGATGTTGTAGGTCGCGACTTATAGCATGAATAATAGCATTAAAACCATCTGAATTCTGCTTTGCAAGTGCCTTTTCTTCGTTCGAAAACTCTGCTAAGCGTTTAAACTCAGTTTTTGAATTTTCTCTCTTTGGTAGAGTATAACAATCGACGACTAATAGCCAGGTATTAAAGTCTCGTGATTGAAGAAAATATCTCATAGCAGATTTCCACCATAGATAGTTTGTTCCACAAATCTTGGCGGCACGTTAATTGAAGTCGATTCATGAGAACTCGAGTTCATTCTTATAGGTTGGATCGCACCAAACACAGTTGTTAGAACTTTTCGTGTTTGCACCGCTTCTGATACCAATTGAAAAGACGAGGGTACCCAAATATACCTCAAGCTAACACTTTTCCTACCTATAAGTCCTTTCTCCGAAAGTGATTGTATATGGACTGAGTCGAGACAATACAACTAATTGGTTCATACTTCGTGTGATCGTCTATGGATACGAGATCGAGACAATACAACAACGAAGTATGTTTACTTGATACAAAGGTTTGGACTTAACCAAACACAATAGGATTGCTTATCAAGTAAATAGGAATTAATGTTTATGTGATTTACTTTAATTATAATAAAACAATTATAATGCGGATAATAAAAGTAAATAACACAACAAGATTTTGTTAACGAGGAAACCGCAAATGCAGAAAAACCCCGGAACCTTGTCCAGAATTGAATACTCTCAGGATTAAGCCGCTACACAAAATTATACCTAACTTCGTATAGTTGAGACCAATTAACTAAACCAATAGTTCACTTAGTTCCGTCTGTATTCCCACACCTCCGACTTGTGAATAAGTCACGTACTTGGAACAATTCCTTTGTTCGTATTCTAAACAGTAAAGGAACAACAAATCTGTTTGGTACCAACTCTATTCAACCAAGTGATATGAGTCGGACAAAGGCTCTTTTGTTTATCTTAACATAAACTCCTTCGTCGGGTCCTTAGATCTATCTTATGTTCAATCACCCAAAGGTAATCGTTTAAGATTAAGCCAATCAATACCTTTAATCACAAGGAAACGTATTGATGCCGATCTACTCAATTAATCAATCCAATCTACCACAAGGATAAACCGATTATTAATTGGATCCTCTTTTACCGAAACAAGCATTGTGCACACCAAAGATTATAAACCCAAGTCATATCTTCAATATCTTCTTAAATCTTCAATAAAAACCTGCATACAATCACTTGAATCTCTTGTGATCAATCACGCACAGAACGGAGTCTGTTAACAATGGATTATCACAAGATCGTCTTTAGAACTAACAACAGTCTAAAGATCCTCGTCGAAACTCGAACTAGTTTGAGTGAATCTTATATCAGAAGAGAAGATTCTCAAGAATAAACAAACTAGGTGCAATCATATTTCAACCACCGTTAGTCAATCAAATCAATCGAAAACAAAGATAAACCGCAATTATCTAGTTTCCCACCAACGGTTCGTGCTAGAGATTCTCAATCCCAAAGAAGACTTTAAACTAAGCGGTCATAAGAGATTTCGCCTAATTAGGTTACTCTCCTCTCCGAATAGGTGGCTACACCAGTAACAACAACAAAAGAGTAAATCTGTTGTTACGAAGGATTAGTTTGCTAGAAAGGCAAACTTCGTGTATTTATAGACAAGGATATTTGGACACCAAGGAATTTCCAAAAACCGAAAATATTCTCAAGATATTCATAAAAGCACATATTCGGTTTTCATAATTCCTGGAAATACTCTGTCCAAAAATAACGATCGAAATCTCTCGGAAAATCTAATTAGTAAATGCACATTACTAATTCTGTAATTTCCCTACAAAATGAAATTAATAACCTTAATTAAAAGATTCTTAACTTACTTATGTTTCGATCCTGGGATTCTCTTCCCTTAGCCGTTAAGGAATATCTTTGAACAATTATAGAAATAAACATTCACAACACGTGTTCAAAGTTTGTCGACATCTTAACTTTGTAAGTTCTCTTTCACACTTACAACCTTGAAACCGATTTGCCACACTTCCAAACAAGTTTAGAATTGGTTCATCTGACTTTCAAGAACTATGTGATTGATCAAACCAACATTCAATCACAATCATGGGTTTACGGTTCTACCAAAACAAGTTTCGGTTCTACCTCCATGTGAGTATTGTGCATAGTCACACTAGCTTCCCAAAAGTTCGGTTGACTAGGTACTAGGATCGGTTCCCCACATTTATATGGTATCTAACTTATATGTTTTGCACATGTCCATAGGATCGGTTCCCCTTTCTGCTATAAACCTTGTTGCACCCCATACAAGGATCGGTTCCCTTTGATGTACTGCACCCCTTACTAGGATCGGTTCCCTTTCCCATACAAGGTCAGACATACAAAATCCGATCATACCACTGGTGATTACTTAAGATCGGTTTTACTAATAAAAGTTATACCAATACATAAGTCAGGCCTTTGTGAACAGTTCTACCAAGAACACAACAAGTTGTGAGCGGTTATACTCTATCACACAAATTGGTTGTTCATAAGATATGCAATGAATAACAAAACCAATAACACCTGGCAATTTCCTTTTTGGTTCACAAACAAGTTTATGAACTTACTTCCTTAGAACACATGTAAACATTGTTCCCTAGGATGAAATCCTCACCTCATACTCATTCATAATCACAATAGCATTCAAATGATTATGGCGATGTCTTATCTACAAAGTTTAATGGTTAAGCAATAAACCTCGTATTGTATTCCTTAATACTATGTCTATCTAGAGTTCAAATATGCTTCGCAGTTATGTTTTCAATATGCACGACTTGAAAGATACGTTAGGGAATGAAACAGTTCAAGTCAAATATCACTAACCTCTAGTGGAAGGATGATTGTTGTCGTTGTAGCTCCTTGCTTCTTCCCATCTTCAAGTCTTCGTAATACTTGTAATGTCTCATATCCTAATACTTTCAAGCTAACCTATACGAAGATTAACTCTAGTACATAATCAAGCGACTCTTAACATGAGTTTTGATTCACTAAAATATGACAACCAAACTTGACATACCAACTCTTGATGGGTTCAACCGAGCCATGCTCTAACAATACCAATGGTTTACGGGTTCAACCGAGCAATGCTCTAACATAAATCGTCTAAACAAAAGCTGGTATGTGTTATATAGTCTTGATAACTCTTTTTTTTTTAATTCATTACGATTCCTGTTTTTCTCCTTTTCCAATTTTTTTGACAAAAAGGCAGAGAATTATTTAATAGTATTCTACTACAACATATGGATTTTCGGAACATTATGTAAGGGAGAGTGGATTATAATTTATAGGTTTTACCTAATATGCAAAAGAAGTAAGTAGTGACTAAGGGGGAGAATATATCATCGTAGTATTGCTTCAAAGTTGCAGTACATTTGAACTTTGAGCAAGGTAACAATACTATGTTTTTGGTATAGCAACCCTTGATTTGAGTGATTTTATAATTTAAGAAAAGATCGAATAGAGTATGATCGTAAGTTGTTATCACTATGGATCTTCAAAAACAACGGAGCTGAAACGATCATATGCATAACCATAGAAGAACTTGAAGAATGGAGAATTCAGAATGATGTTGAAAAACCAAGGGAATAGAGCATAATGGGTTTTGAGCCAAACTATCATTTATTTTGAATCCATATGTATTGATAGTTTTGTCACTAAAATTGATAAAAGCGGAGACTGTTAGAGGATTGCTTGGAGTATTACCATTTTATCTATATGAGACTATGTCGTATGACTTCTAGTAGATCTAATATTATAAAGAAGAAGTTTTGAGTCAAGCTTGTCTTGTTAAACATCTCGAAATATGATTCAAGCATTGGATATCTGTAGGTCCTTAGAAATCTTAATTCGAAACCTTACTTATCCACCAAAAGAGTCATGCTTTCATATGAGACCTTGCTTATCCACAATATGAGTTTAAAAGTGTTTATTTTATCAATATTAACTTATTATTATTATTATTGGTTAATCATGATGCATTGACGTCATACAAGAAAATCATGATTATTTTATTTTTAACCAAGGAATCCCATCACTAAATCGATGAAAATATGATCACACACAAAGGAACATAATCATTGCATATCGTTAATGGACGATCAAGAGTTTTAAACACATACTTTAAATGCCAACTATGAGATTTAATTTATGGATACCTAATCGCAGGATCGGTGAACTTCCTGATAATCACACAATAAAATATACAAGAGTAGTTTATGAGAAATGCCTTATAGTGTTAATCCGTAATTTATCAGCGATCAATTTGAAGTAACAGTAATTACTTATGGAGATCATGGTTTCTCTCTCTTGACCTTAGTCGTAATGAGTAATTCTTTAGATACAATGGTGATGGGTATCATTTCTATTTTATAGGTAGAGAGAGGACCAATTAGTTCCTACGATTTTGGTATTAATCTTTAGATCTCGACCGTCCATCAAAGAATGGACATCATGAAATAACCCTTTAAAGAAAACTGATTATGGTAATTAGTGTTGTAACAAATAATATACTTTTGAGGGTAGAAGAAAAAAAAAACATCGGTGAGGTAGCAACACAAACAATCACTTTGATCAATTTTTGTATTTTTGTATTTTTAAGTGAATCACCTTTTACAGTTACCGACCTGTGGTTTCAGTTGTTTCTTCTCTATTGCAGACTCATTCTTATGATATTTCGACTTTTTCGTTAATGCAAGTAAATTGTTAACTACCTTCAAGGTATTCCAATGGACTTGTCAAAGGATGCAGTCCTCTTAGCTGTTCACTCTCCTTTATCCAGTAAAAACTAAAAGGTAAATTCCAAATATGAAACTACCAACTTTTATGAGTTCAAATTTGTGCACCCCCATAATTCGGGGTGCACATTACGGCCCTTACTATTGGCCAAAATTCTGTTCAAGTGGTTTTGATTATCCACCTTTCTCATTAATTTTTTCTCTCTCTGGACACTAAAAACAACATTCTCTAGTTTTATGTTTTCTCTAGTTTTATTTTTAAACACATTCTCTCTCCCTTTCTCATCAGTTTTATTAATCCAGAAGATTCAAGTTTTTAATCAAAATTACTAACCAAATTTAACATATTTCGGAAGAGATCTCAAATTATTGCAAATTAGCAAGAAGAATATATCTTGATAGAGTTTTTTTACTCCATAAAATGAGATCAACTCTCTCTCCCTCTTGTTTTGCTACCTGCAAGTATAATCCAATCTAACTATCAGGCATATATTTTCTAATCTAATATTACTTGTAACAGAGTTTGAAATTTGAACTACCAACCTAGAGTGAAGTACACATCTATTGGACGAATTAAAACACTGATCAGAATCATGAGGAAATGAAATCAAATATCCTATTCACATAACCCTAGAAAATTGGTTTGAGAACAAAATAGGCAAGGGGTTAACAATCAAAGTAATTGTTATACTTGTTTGATAAAAATACCCGATAGAAATTGGACTTATTTACGTAAAGTTGGAATTAACAAGCCGAAAAAATGAAAGTTTTTTTGAATTTGCATAGGAATGGTAAGAGCAAGAGATGGGAAGATAATGGTTTATGGGCTAGGCATTTCCATCTTCTCCCTCCTCTTTTAATCTTCTATTTTTTTTTTATTCTTGCATAATGTATGGTGCAAATTTAAATTCTAGAAATTTCCAAGATGAATTCGAAAAAAATATGATGAAGAAGATGAACTTCATCTGATTATTATCATCATTGAGAATGATAAATAATAATAAAATGAAAGAAAAGGGTGTTTTTTTTAACTTGCATTTTTAATGGAAAATATATTTTTACTGGGAAATAATATACTGAGGTGTTTTAAAATACCAAAGTAGTTTTATGGTAGAAAAAACATCCAATAAGGAAGGTCGGAATGTGCACCCCGTTATAATTCCACTGAATATGAAGTCACCCAGAAGATTATTCTCCTCTTCCACCACTTCATTTTCACCTTCATGAACCCCAAATTTAAGAGCTCCTCGGTGGTCTGATGAAGTTTCAAACTCATGTCTTTCAGATGGAATCTTTGTGTATTTCTAAATGAATCTAGGGAAAGTTATACCTGTTATACATTGCACCCCTAAACTTAGGGGTGTAACATCTGAAATCACTAGACTACTGTTTGTGGGTGAAAACTGTTTCGGCCGATTTTGGTAATTTGGGGTGTGTGGATGAGAAACGAATCTAAACCCTAAACAATGCACTGCACGGGAGTACTTTTGATTCGAGAGATCAATCTGTACAATCCTGGCCTAAACCAAGAAATGGCCGTTCCATGCTTGCTTCGGTCACAAAGTGAAGGAGAAGGGTTGGTCTTAGGGAGGGAAGCGAAGAAAGTGTTGAGACCAGAATAGTTGATTCTGAAGGTGTGGCTGTTTTATGACTTGTATCAGAAAGTGGAACTGGAATGAAAGGTATCTGTTCTTTGGTGATTTCTGGATACTGTGTTGTTGCCGACCAAAAACTTGTCGTTTGGTGGAAATAGGTGAAGCCTATTTATACAAGTCATATTGAAACGTACCCTGGTATCGTAGGAAGTGGAAACGATTGAGTGGTGGAAAAATGGAGTAACGCATAACCGCCAGAAACCCATGCTTCCATGATGAAGGAAGTGGATCCGTTTACACCCGTTACTTCTTGCCGCCATTAATTGCCCTACTTCATGGCACTTTCCTATAACGGGCGTATTGCACGCCGCACGATGTAAACCGCCAGACCAATACCCTAATGAGTATCCCTCAGTTTGTGACATATTTGATATCTCGAGTGTTTTCGTGGAAAACATGTAGCATTTTGCTACGTGTGGAAAGTTAAAATCAAGAGGCTTGCCGAAGGAAAACAGCATGTGATGCCATTAGGTTTGTCTTGGCTGGTCGCCTAAAACTTGCCACAAGTCTGTTAGTTCGGTGGAGAACTTCGATGGCTGAGATCGCATCTCATGAGGAAGGGTAGTCGTTGATTATGGCTAACTTGTGTTGGCGCCTGATAATCGCGCAGTGGCGTTTTGGTGTACGCCAGTGGCAATGCGGCATGGCTGGCATGACTCGTGCATGCCAGTGACACGGTGGTGTAAGTGGCGCCTGGCGTAGCCATGGCCACTAGATTTAAGCGGTTGGTCGCCTAAAAGTTGCCACAAGTCTGTCAGCTCGGTGGCGAACTTGGATGGCTGAGATTGCAATTCAGGAGAGAGGGTGGGCGTTGATTATGGCCACATTCTGTTGGCACCTGTTAATGGCATAACGGCATAGCCGCGACGTAGTGGCATGCGCCTACGACATGGTGGCATGGCGGCGTCTGTGGCGTTGTGGCATGGCGGCGTGGCCAAGGCTAGGATTTGGCAACGTGGCCAAAGTTAGGACTTGGCGACATGGCCAAGGCTAGGATTTGTCGCCGTAGCCAAATCTAGGGCTTGGCGGCGTGGCCAAGGCTAGGATTTGGCATCGTGGCCAAAGTTAGGGCTTGGCGGCGTGGCCAAGGCTAGGATTTGGCGCCATGGCCAAAGTTAGGGCTTGGCGGCATGGCCAAGGCTAAAGTGGCTCGTGGCATGTTTAAGGACTATGACCAAAAATTAGGGTTTCGGCTAAAAAGTCTTTGTTTCGATCACGAAATCCTAATTGGAGTCCGTTATGGCATTGGCCACGAATAGAAAGTGGCTTAGCACATAGTGGCGTCATTTGTGGCACATTGGCATGTTACTGCGGCAGAGTGGCATGTTGGCATGCCGATTAATATGTTGTTGCAACATGGAGCGTTTGGCTTTCCAGTTAGTATGGTGGCGCGGCAGGGTGCGTTTGTCCTTTAATGTATGGTGGCGAGTTTAGAGCGACTTGATTGGTCAAGAAAAGGGGCCGTCCAAACATAAGGCGCGGCCACACCTCCATTGCTCGTGGAGCATTTTAAAGTGACTTGATTGGTCGGTAGGAAGGAGAGGGGCCGGCCAAGCATGGGCGTGGATACACTTCTGGTGTGAGTGTGGCGGCTTTAGAGCAACCTGATTGGTCGATGGGAAATGGGGCCGGCAAGTATGGTCCCAGCCACAACTCATGGGAGTGTGGCAGGTTTAAAGCGACTTGATTGGTCGACAAAGGAGTAAGGGCCGGTTAGGTAGCATGGGGCGTGGCCAAGTGGCGCCGGTTAGCCTATGGCATGGCCACGCTTCCCTCATTGTTGCTCCTACTCCGCGGGTCTGTTTATTCTTTGCTTTCTGACTGAGTATTTTGTGCAAGGGCCTTAACCTTGGTACTTGGAGGTCCGTGCTACTCTGTTGCGAGTGAACACAAATCCGTCATGCCATACCAATATTAAGGGTTCTGCCAGGGAACATAAGCACAAGAAAAGTACTCAGCAGGCTCTGGCATTTGTAAGTAATGCAGTTAGGAGCTTATACACTCATTAGGCTCTATACTAGTGAACAGTTCATCCAGGAGCTTGAGTTTCGATATAATATGAAGAGAGACATAGGTACTCATCATATTTTGATATATTCTCCAAATTCCCTGCGGAATATAGACATATCAATGTCTACTACATCTGATGCCGGGTGTGGTAGATAGACTTTTACAAATTTAGCCCTAAGCTAAAAACCACCATCAACATTAAGTCTCCTGCTTAGCTCGTAACAGTGGCATTGTTGCGGGGTAAGCATAAGATGGTGACAGACAAGGATAAAATCAAAGTGACAACTAACAAGTCATGAAGAGATTGCCAGGAAAATTTGGCTAACCTTTGGCAGGAGACACGAAGAATCCGTGGGCTTTACGTAACTCTAGCTTGGCCATAGGGTGCTGGCATTGGCACTGCCACTTTGGTCACGGAGCACTAATACTGGCGCTGCAAACTTAGCTACGAAATGTTGATGATGACTGGATTGACCACGGAATGACGTAGATGGTGCTGACAGCTTTGGCCGTGGAAAGGTGGAGATGGTGCTGGATGCCTTTGGGTGGAAGGTGGAGAAAGGTGGAGATGGATGGGCGCTCGCGGAAATGGCTAGGTCCATGGAGCTATCTAGTAGTTTATGCTGAAGTATTTTATTGTTTTGTTTTATAGCTACTTTGGAGTGGAACTTTGGCTTGTCATTTCCAACACTATCGGATCTGACCAAGGTTAAGGGGCAACTCTATTTGGAAGTACTAATGAAAGACTAATCGTGATGATGGCGCCCTAAATCGAGAATCACATTTCTCTTCAACAATTCACATTTTCCCCTGAACCAAAGGAAAATGGAATGGTTCTGGAACCGTGATAAGAATCGATCGCCAAAGGTGAATTGCGAGGACAAAGTGCTTATGGAGATGGTATGAAGACCCAGTGGAAATGAATGAGCTGGTATTGGAGTGTTTGAAATGGCTTTAGATGAATGTGTTAGGAATGTCACCCAGGATGGAGCGAGTGAGGCACAAGATTCTAGGAAAGTCCTCAGTGGAATGGTGAAAATATGGCGCCTGGTCGGTGTCTTTGGCTACCAAGTTTGACCCGGTGATGAAACTGAATATTCTCTTGACGGAGAAATTTCTGCAAATGGTGATGGTGGCTCAAATTTGGAAAATTGGAAGAAAAGAGAAAGACTTGAATTTGGAAATTGAATTAGAAAAGAAAAAGGATTCTATTCCTTGGAAGATTTGGAGAATATTGAAGCCTAAATGGTTTTCTACAACTTCTACACATCTTTTACACACACATATCTCTACACACACAACACTTTTCTTTTCTTATTCTTTGAACTCTTTTTAACATGAGTAGTTAATTTATTGATTGAGGATGAATTCCTAGTTCTTAACATATGATTTAAGTTTTGTTTTAAATTCTATCTTGAAGTTTTCACATAATTGTCGTTTGTTTTTAAATGATCTTAAAGACATTCATGATTGATTGATAGATTGTTTAGAATGCATAAATTGATTTGTTAATTTGATCTAAAGCTAGTGAAAGTTAGGAGATAAGGCGACTCTTTACATAAGGAACTTGCGGAGGGATTCCGTGGAGCAATGCAACGTTAAATGGAGCTAAGAGTGAAATGCATGAGCCAAGTTACATCTAGGTTGAGCTAATTCTAATTAGAATCTTCGAGCCACAAGGGATTTAGGGGTTTGTTGAGCTAGTACGGTTGGTGATAATTTGTGACTAATAACAAGGAAAAGCCTTGATTCATTGGAGAGTTTCCTTGATCTTGCTCTCTTATTGCTTTCAACTTTATCTTTTAATTGTTTTTGTTTATTTTCTTTTTGCTTTTTACACCCCTTTCGTGACAACTTTTACAACTAGAATCTCGTGCTCCTCGTGGGATCGACCTTGACTGCCCTATATTACTTGTTAATTAGGTTAAAGTATTAATTAATTTGTTGTGGTACGACACGCATCAAATTTTGACTTTGCTTTATTCTTGCTTTGTTGGATTCTATTCCGTATCTAACTTGGTTTTTGAATCTTATTTCGAGGTCTTAGGTTTTCCATGTATGGTGGAGGTGGAGATGGCGAGGTCCATGGAGCATCATCAATAGTTGAAACCAAGACCAAGGAGATCCAAGCCGAAGATATGGTGAAGATGTGGGCTTTTAAAAAATATTTGGAAGTTGTCGGAACTTTGCATTCTCTCATTATGGTGTGGTTATTTCTCTCAACATTTAAGAATGAGAATATGTTCTTTAGTATTTCTAACTTCTTATTACTACCAAACGAGAAAAGGGCAAAATGTCATTTTCATGATGATGGCGCTTCACGAAGATGAAATTCGGAGGTGAATCTAGCGGCGATGATGAAAGATGAATCACGGAAGCTCGTAGAGAAGAAATCAGGAGTGAAGAAGAGATGAGCCAGATCGAGACTAACGATCCGCCAAAATGTTCATGGGTAGTGCTTTATCAATTGAAGATGCGGATCGAGAGTGGATGATGTGAATCAAAGATGCTAAAATTGATTTATGAGCCAAAATGGGTTAAGGGTTTGAAGACCACGATGCTATTGATTGGAGATGGTAAGGATTAGGGGAGATGGGTCGCGGTCGATGTTGATGATGGCATGAGTTCCAGTCGTGATAAGAATCGATCAGCTGCAACCAAGTTGCTTGGCTTGGGAACGGTGGAAACTGAGCTTGTGTGGAGTGTTTGAAATGGCTTTAGATGAATGTGTTAGGAATGTCACAGGATGGAGCAGAAATGGTGAACGGTTGACTCACGATCCCGATAACCGATCTCGGTTCGGCCCGATCCGATGGAATGGTGGAAACCGGCTTCAATATTCTCTTGCCCGTGGAATGGTGAAAAAATTCCAGAATTTTCTACGGGGTGTGAAGACTTGGGCTAGGAATTGGATGGAGAATGGACTCAAATTTGGAAAGAGAAGGTGGAAGAAAAGAGAAAGACTTGAATTTGGAAATTGAATTGCAAAAGAAAAAGGATTCTATTCCTTGGAAGATTTGGAGAATATTGAAGCCTATAAATAGGAATTTACACACACATATCTCTACACACACAACACTTTTCTTTTCTTATTCTTTGTGAAAATATGGCGCTAATAGGAATGATCTTACTTTGGCTACTAAACGGTGATGAAACTTTGGCTACCAAATGGTTGAGCTAATTCTAGGTGGCTTGGTGATTAGAATCGGTAGTCGAGAACTGATGGTGGCGTTGGAACGAAGAAGGATTCCTTGATCTGCTTTCAACTTATCTTTTAATTGTTTTTGTTTATTTTCTACCAAATGGTGATGGTAGCGTGGAATGGTGAAAATATGGCGCTGGTACTTTGGCTACAAATGATGAACTTTGATGGTACAAATGATGATGGTGGCGCTGGAACTTCGACTACCAAATGGTGATGATGGCGCTAACTTAGCCACGGAGTGCTGGAGCCATGGAGAGTTGGCTTGACCACGGAGTGTTGGAGCCATGGAGAGTTGGCTTGACCACGGAGTGCTGGTGCCATGGAGAGTTGGCTTGACCACGGAGTGCTGGTGCCATGGAGCGTTGTAGGTTGAACGACCGGTGTTCCTCGTGCTGGCGCGCTACTGGTTCGGTCATGGAGCGGAGATATTGGCACACTACTTGTTCGGCTATGGAGCATGAGTGTGGTGCGCCTAGTCATCTATTCCCGTTCATGGAGCAATAAGGAATCCTTATTCTGTTCAAACTCTAGAAACTGCGTTCGTATGAAAAGGGGTATTGAACATCTTCTATTTTTTGTTGTTCGTCCGGCTCCGTGCTTTCATCTGCAGCATCTGGCTCCTCTTCGTCATTTGTTAGCGGTGGTAGAGCTAGCATTAATGGCAACAAAGCAATCTCCAGTAGTTATAATCAACAACAAGGCAAGCCAGGAGAACTCAAGGTAGGTGCTCTCGCATGTATCCACCCAACAGTACCATCGATCTTCTCCAGAATGTGTAATAAGGTTCTGACTCCAGAAGAACGAGTATCTTACCACTCCAGTGAATTTCAAAATATTTACCAAACTCCATTGCGCTCTTGGGATGGATGGATGAAATAATGTCAGGTCTAATCTTGGAGATTGTGGTTGCGTTGTTGGTTCATCATTGACTTTAGGTTATTTGGTACCTAGACTTTCTGATTACGATGATGATATGTTGTGGATGCTTGTATGGTCGAAATCTTCCGGAGCCATTGGGTGAAATAGATGAGTTGAGAGACGTTCTATTGCCGATGTGTTGCTATCAAGTCTTTAAGGACTTCGTTCCAAACGACATCCTTTGAACCATCTTCTGAATCTTGGACTATTGCATGGAACGGGATGCGATGAGTAGTCCTCAGTTATACTTCTGTTAGATCCGATGGCGTGGCCGGATATGTAAATGTATCTTTGTGGCTTACTTTTGGAGTCTTTGATGGTTGTCAGGATAGACTGTGATGAGCAGTCCCCAGTCGCATTTCTCTTTAGTTTCTGAAGTTGTTTTCTCCGAGCAGGCTTGGGATCCGCTGTGGCCTCATAAAGTGTTGCAGGCGCCTTCTAGACAGAGAGGTGATGATATTCTTATGCTACACGCTTAAAGAGTTGATGACCTTGTCGTGGTTATGACCTTTTGGTTGACCGTGTCTTTTGAGCTTTGACAGTGAAGGGATTCCGTGTAGAGCCTCATTCTCCAAGTGTGGTTTACATGTTTCTATCTTGTATGGTCGGTGGGTTGACCATGATAAAGATATCATCGTCTTGCATCCGTACTGGTGACTTTGTAGTAATTGTTGATATGGTGAAGCTCTGGCTGGTATCAACAAACGAGCGAGTAAATTGTCCACGACCACGAGCTTTTGGCGGTATGGATCAAAAGGTGGCCACGACTACAAACCCTGGATGGATGCGATCATGATCCTCGACAAGGAGAGTGTGGCGGCTACGGCACGATACTTGGCA
This sequence comes from Papaver armeniacum, assembly GCA_023531295.1. NCBI lineage: Eukaryota > Viridiplantae > Streptophyta > Magnoliopsida > Ranunculales > Papaveraceae > Papaver > Papaver armeniacum. Next base: position 65,252 of record JAJJWW010017905.1, on the reverse strand, counting down.
GTAAGGAGTGGCTGCTACGGCACGATCCTTTGAAGGAAGGAGTGGTGGCTACGGCACAATCCTTGGCAAGGAGGAGTGGTGGCTACATGGGAGAATGTTGCGACTTCGGGAGCGAACGTTGAAGCGGAGCGGCTTATGGAGAAAAACATTGAAGAGGCTCCTTCTGAGTTGTGGCCATGTCCATATGAGTTTTGGCAAGAACTTTCTTGTCTCTCCATTAAATCGATAATGGTAATGGGAAGGTTGGTTTCTTCTGGCTCCTCTAGTCTCTCGTCCTGACGAAGAAGTGGTGATTGGAGGCGGTCATGCTCGAAGAAATATTAGGAGTAGCGGCGGCTCTGGCTCTGGTTATAAGAGGCGTCACGTCAGAGGGGATGCTTCCGGTGCCGCTGGTGTTGGTGGTAGAGGATGTAACGCCATGGGACGTGCTGACTGCGCTTACGGATGGTACATTGGTGTTGGCCATTCCCTTTTTGCTCTCGTCCGATACGACCACATACTCTATTCTCTTAGGGTCTCTCCACGAAACTGAATTTTCAGGTTGCAAATCCGAGTTTATTGTGTGACGCAATCCTGGCCGCGAGAAGTCCCTAGTCGTCCTTTATTATCTGTGTAACATCTTTATGCCGATCCGCGAAAAGACGGAGGATCTCCAGTCCCCGGGCGCAATTCCACTGAATCTATCTTTTCTTGGACGATGCTTTTCAGAGCATTACATTCACTGGTAGGATGATTGATTTTAACCCGGTAATGGCAATACTTGGGATTTGCCATTTATTCTTCAATCGGTATGCGCCTAATAGAGGTAGTTTGATGGCATTGTCTTGAATCCATACTTCCAGAGTTCGATTACTTTCTCGATCGGGAACGGAAGTTTGGAGCAGCATATCCAGTTTCTTGTTGTTGCACAGGAACCTTAGCCGCGACCTTTTGGGGTAAAACCATCTGATGCGCTGGTGCCACACGTTTGGGTTGTTGTTCCGCTGCTGGAGTTTTTCTCTTTCTCCCTTCATTAGCGATTGAATGGAGGTTGGATATTTTATTAGAAAGACGCTGCTTTCCTGACCGTCTTTATGAGCTTTTTCATTCTGGAACGGTTCGGATCGACTGAGTAAAGCAGCAGCGGATGTCTTAGCAGATTCTGATGCAATATGGGAATTGATATTTTCCAAGAAGGATGCACATAATGAAATCACCTTTTCATTGCGAGGATTCTGATGAGAACGTGATAAATCCCACGAGTTTTCTTTCTGATCTTGAGGAAACATCTTTTGATCTTCATGAGCACACAAGTTAGCTTGGTGGATACCTTTTCATCCAGCGTGACCATAGGCTCCATCCTCCTCACTAGGAGTAGGAATATGAATCTTGGAAAAAAGACTACCACCGCCAGCATTGATCCAAAATGAATGGTTGATAGCGCTTCCCACAGAATGAATACGCGTTGGTTCCTTTGACAGTTGATCTGTGAGCGCTTTCAAAAGCGTAAATACTCCGTCCTGCATCTTGACAATAGTAGTTTGATTCTCGACAATATCATTCAGGATTTTCATCAAATCATGAATAGTTGTTAAATATCGACACTACACTAAATTCCCGGATTCGTAACAGCAATTCGTAACGGCTTTTGGGCCGTTACGAATTTCCCGTTACAAAAGATTCGTAACATGTTGAAGCCGTTACGAAATTTTTTTTAGGCGTGCCAGTCACACGCTTGGTCACACCAGGGTGGTAACACCTTTAGAATGTGCGCGTGCCATTCACACCAAGGTTTCATCTGCACCGTTTATGCCTAAACTAATATATGTACCCTTCATTTTATTCTCGAGATGCGTCTCAATCATAAAATTTCTATCTAACCCTAAGTCATATCTTTCATTTCCTTCTTCTTTGGTCGAAAATCTCAAACCAGAGAGGCGAAAAAGAGATCCTCTTTACCTTCTCAGTTTCTTCCATCGATCTCTCGATCAAACCTCTTTCTCTTCTCTTCTTTTCCGTTTTATCTCCTCCTTCTCTTTTATTAATATCTGATTGTCCTTTACAAAGCGAGATAGAGAAAGTAGAAATTAGGGTTTCAATCTCTATTTTATGACTAATCTGAAATCAATGGCGCGCCAGATGAATTGACATCTAGGGTTTGGTGATTGGGTTTTGTCTGAATTAGGTTTTGAGATATTGGTGACGAGCTGTCCAGAAGAATTGACATCTAGGGTTTGGTGATTTAGATGCAATGAGATTGCGGGTTCTTGGTGCTGGTGTTGGAGAAGGTTTGAACAAGAAATTGCAGATGAATGAGTTGATGCAATAGAGAAAGAATGGAGTCACAAAGTGCGTGAATTATTGATAGTATTGGTGGTTTTGTTGGCTGAGAAACTACAGAAGAAGACTAGATGAATGTATTAGGTTTACAGGAAAAATGGTGAGATAGAGTTGATGGGTACTGCAAATGGATTGCTTACATGGGTTTCTGTGTTGATTGTATGCAAGGGAATGAGATTGATGGTGATTTGTCCTGAGAAGAAATTAGAATGGTGTTCTGCAGTGTTGCAATGGGTTGCTTATGGATAATGCCTCGAATGTGATGTTATGATGGTGTTCTTCCTCAATTTCATCCCGATGCTGATCAGAATGAGGGTTTGTTTTTAATAGTAAGTCGCTAACAATGGGGTTTGCTGTTTTGTTTGTATTATGCATATTGGGTATTTTGATTGTACTTTGAAATTGATGTTAGGGTATAGAAATCCTCAAAACTAGATAAATTTTTATATCTACTTTGAAATTAATGAATTTTCCCATCCTAATCTAGCATAACTATAATCACAGCTAGTGCCATAATCACCAGACCTATTCAATAATGACTATGAGAGTCATAAGCTTGTTTCTGTAACAGGTATACTCTATAGCGGTGGTATGCAAAACATTGTTGGTGTTTAAGATTGATAGAAGATATTATTTTTTGTTCGCAGTTTCAATTTGTCATGTTGTCCCTCGAAGATATTACATTGTTTTTGTCTAAGATGTCATCTCACGAATGTGTGACTACATGATAAAAGCACTAATTGATCTCGATAGATAGCATCTGAAGAATTTCATATAATTTGTTGATCTATGAGAGATTTACTTTGTTATTGTGCCTTTAATTTTCGTTTTACTTGAATGACATATTGTTCCTTTTAGATTGGGGTGTTCTTTATGTGGTAATGGATATTGCTATTCTCAGTTTATTTACATTTTTCATCTCTAATATACTGCCTGCTTATTCCTTGAAAGGTGAGGGCGGGCGATTTTCTGGTGGTTTCGACATCAGTGTTTTTGGGCTTGTTCATCAAACTGGTATATGCACATGAATAACTTGCTCTACTTGGTATCACATTATAATCATATTTCTACTCTGAAACCCTATTGTCAGTTTCTTATCAGTTTTTTGTTTTGCATGGCAGGGGATTTATCTAAGCTCCCTGACGTATCTGTTGAACTTGTGTGTAACACAATCGAAGGTTAAATCTAATTCATAATTATTTATTTGACCAAAAACAGAACCCTCTGTTGATCTTCATAAGAAATCTTTGTGCGATTAAATTGTATTTTTTTTGTTGGACCAGATACCAAAAAGCCATCAGTGGCTGCTATTGAAGGGCTTGCACTTGGAGGTGGTTTAGAATTGACAATGGTGAGTGATTTCTACTAAGCATGGATGTATGAATTCTCCCTCTTAAGTTCTAATTTCCAACAAATATAGTGTTAGATTCAATTGTTAACTCTGTCCTGTTTGATTGTAATAGGGATGCCATGCGCGTATTGCAACACCCAAAGTTCAGCTTGGCTTGCCAGAGCTTACACTTGGTGTTATCCCTGGATTTGGAGGTAATTGATCTATTTCAGATTTTGAATATAAAGCCCAGCTGTTTTGAATTAAGTTAGGCCATTTCGTGTCATCTCTCTGTACTCACCAAAGAAACTAATTGATATTTGTTAGGAAATCAACGACTTCCAATGCTGGTATGGACACCAAAGGCTATTGAAATGATGTTGGTAAGTCTATGTTCTGATGAATTTGCTTGACATTTACTGATCGTCCTTGTTCTATAGTCCATTTGCTTCATTTTTGAGTATCTTGATGCTGATTAAGCGGTATTGAAATTGTAGACATCAAAGTTTATTATGTCTGAAGAAGGGAACAAGCTTGGTCTTATTGATGCCCTTGTATCTAGAGAGGAGTTGCTGACAGTAGCAAGGCGCTGGGCTTTAGACATTGATGGGAGACGTAAACCTTGGATATCTTCTCTTCAAAGGACTGATAAGCTTGGTTCTTTGGCTGAATCACGTAAAGTAATTCAAGATGCAAGAGAACAGGCTAAGAGCACTGCTCCAAATATTCCTCAGCACCAAGCGTGCCTTGATGCTGTTGAAGAGGGAATTATTTTTGGAGGATATTCTGGTGTCCGTAAGGTATTTGTTTTTCTTGCTTTGAACCATTGCAAAGTTAGTATTATTATGTGGTAATCCATCTGACATATATGAGTGAGTATGTAAAGCTAACATTTGTGCAACCGGTTTTAGGATCTTAGGTTGAAAAATAAGAATTCTTAACTGCGAAACCACTAAATGTTAGGTTACACACGTTTTGTATAGTTAAAGTGGTATGTGTTGCTTATGCTTTTGGTGATGTACGTATTGAATAGACACAATTCTTGCGCAAGGGGAGAAAAATAAAAGAACTATGAGAAAGTATGAAGACAACCAATAAGTATATTATGATTTGCAAGGGGCTAATATAGGAGTTTTGTCGGTAGGCATGTGGAAAGTCTGGAAATTTGAGTGCCTTGACCATGAGGTGACTAATACTTCTTTTGTACCTTGTCTTTCAGTGAGATTCTACTTGTGCATCCATTATTTGAGTGGTCCTTAACTTATATTTGGTTGTTTGTTGGTTACAGTCATTGTCTAGGATGAACAAGAAGATTCATGGCTATTTTGGTGGACACTCTACCTTACTGTAAGTTAAACTTTGCTTCCATTTATTTGAATGCTTAATTGTACATTGATGTACATCAAGGTTGAATCTTCAAGCTTCAGAATGACGGACTTTAGTCTCTTCTAATATACGTTGTTCTCACTGTGCAGGCGGTTGCATGGATCTTCCTTGTGATAGTTTCAGTTATAAGATTCCAACCAGATTATGTTCTTGTTTTCTGAGTTTGTTTGACCTTAAGCATTGCTGATATTTTTGGCTTCACCAAGTGCCGCAAAGGTAAGCAAAAGATTTTTTACAAGCCTATCATAAATCTAGCAGTTCCATTTTCTAGCGAGATAGCTTGTACCTTTTCTTCTTTTTTTCTTAAGCAAGCAAATAGGTAACAGGGTAAACATCACAAAACATACTGGTGATTTGAACCATTATATAGTCTGAGCATTAGATTTGGCCAGTGCAGCTATAGGGAGTGGACACAAATTACAAGACATAAATTCTAGGGATAAGGTTAACTTCGCATTTAGGAATCAAACTTAGATAATTTGAACAATATTTTTAAATTCTTAAGGAAAATGTCTAAGGATACAGTGCCTTCAGATACTAAGAAAAATCATGATGATGTTTCTTTGAGGAGGGAGTCTGACACTGAAGAAGATATTGATCCAAAGCAACATGAGATTGAGCTGCGAAACAAGGCTCTTGAGTCGCTCGGAGCAAAGAAAGCCATCAACCCCTAAATGACTTTGTGCCCTCTTGGAACATCTGATCTTATTTTATCTTTTCTTTTCTAATTTAGTAGTATAAGACTTTCAGTGTGATTGCGTTGCTTGCTTTAATAATGTCTGTTTTTTACTGCCTTGCTCTAAAGAGTCGGTTCAGTTGCCTAATATCAACTCCTTTTAAGGCCCTGATTTTTATTTGTGTTGCGAAAACTATTGTTGTATACTTAAGAGTTATATACCTCGGTGTTTATATGCTTCCTCTTCATCCTTATGCTGGAACTTACTAGATTTTATTTTGTTGTTCTTTAGTTTATACTGAGGAGGAGAACTTTTGTATAGAATAATACTATTTGGGTACTTATCATGTCTTCAATCACCAACAGTACCTTGTATTCCATGGTTTGTTTCCTTATATCATGCTCATTTCCACTTCTTTGAAGACTTGCTAATGTAAGTTATCGTTGTTTCCAGGAAGTAATTAGGTGTTGAAGTGTTTTCACGGATCAGAGTCTGGTGCAGTTGTTTAATGGTGCAACAAGTATGAATGGTGAGAGCCTGAGAGGACTGGTATCACACCGTAAAAGAATTATTGTCATTCAATCAAGGTGCAGACCATGTTGTTGTTGCAAGCCATGGAAAGGTGACAACTTACCCTATTATCCCTCTTCCAAGGGGATTATTATGTTTATGTTCAAACATTATTGCATCCTCTAATTTAATGATGCTCTATTATGAGATCAGAAAGGTTGGAGAATAAAGCAGTCATTAGTGGTACTCTCCCAAGTTCTATGTAGGTAGTTTCTATGAAATTTGTAAGTTTCTATGTAGGAAGTTTCAATGAACTTAGTAAATTTTGTAACTTAGAATTTGATACTTAGAAGAATTTTGGTACTCTCCCAAGTTCTAAACTGCTTGAATGAATGTAGAAAGAATAGAAGAAATTATTGTTATTGAATGGGTGATATTGTATGATTAAACTGAATGAAAGGTTCATGAAGGTTAAAAAAATTGAATTCCTAGTATATTTCCTATGAAAAATTACTCACGGGCCCTTGAATTGACCAATTTTGACCAGGTCAAGGTTGAACTGCAGTAATTTTTTTTTTGTTACAAAAAGTTCGTAACGGCTCTAAGTCATTACAACACTCTGTTGCAAAAAAAAATTCGTAACGGCCCCGAAATGTTACCACGTGGCAAATTCAGAACGGCTCAAGCCATTACGAGAGCCGTTACAAAAAAAAAAAATCGTAACGGCCACAAAGCCGTTACAAAAAAAATGTAACACCCACTTTTGCAACAGGCGAGGGCCGTTACAACCCGTTTTAGTAACGGCCTGGTTCTGTTTCTAATCCCAGAATTTGGTGTAGTGCGAGACTCCATAGCCTCGACAATGGTTTTGAATGAAAGAACGGATTCAGGGATAACATGTGGAGTATTTTCGGTGCTAGGAGAAGTAAGATTGGGATTGAGGGTTTCTGAAGCATTCCTAAGATCAACCATCTTGAGAAATTTAGGAAATTGAAAATGGGTTTGAATTTGGCCTAAGAACAATTGGGATGAAAATGAAATTGGGAAATGAATTTTCAACCGAGAGATTTAATCTCCCACTGTGGTCGCCAATTGTTTGTGGGTAAAAACTGTTTCTGCTGATTTTGGTAATTTGGGGTGTGTGGATGAGAAAAGAATCTAAACCCTAAACAATGCACTGCACGGGAGTACTTTTGATTCGAGAGATCAATCTATACAATCCTTGCCTAAACCAAGAAATGGTCGTTCCAGGCTTGCTTTGGTCACAAAGTGAAGGAGAAGGGTTGGTCTTAGGGAGGGAAGCGAAGAAAGTGTTGAGACCAGAATAGTTGATTCTGAAGGTGTGGCTGTTTTATGACTTTTATCAGAAAGTGGAACTGGAATGAAAGGTATCAGTTCTTTGGTGATTTCTAGATACTATGTTGTTGCCGACCAAAAACTTGTCGTTTGGTGGAAAGGTGAAACCTATTTATACAAGTCATATTGAAACGTACCCTGGTATCGTAGGAAGTGGAAACGATTGAGTGGTGGAAAAATGGAGTAACGCATAACCGCCAGAAACCCATACTTCGATGATGAAGGAAGTGGATCCGTTTACACCCGTTACTTCTTGCCGCCATTAATTGTCCTACTTCATGACACTTTCCTATAACGGGCGTATTGCACGACGCACGCTGTAACCCGCCAGAACAATACCCTGATGAGTATCCCTCAGTTTGTGACATATTTGATATCTCGAGTGTTTTCGTGGAAAACATGTAGCATTTTGATACGTGTGGAAAGTTAAAATCAAGAGGCTTGCCGAAGAAAAAAGCATGTGATGCCAATAGGCTTGTCTTGGCCGGTCGCCTAAAACTTGCCACAAGGCTGTTAGTTCGGTGGCGAACTTCGATGGCTGAGATCGCATCTCATGAGGAAGGGTAGCCGTTGATTAAGGCTACCTTGTGTTGGCGCCTGATAATCGCGCACTGGCGTTTTGGTGTACGCCAATGGCAATGCGGCATGGCTGGCATGGCTCGTGCATGCCAGTGGCACGGTGGTGTAAGTGGCGCCTGGCGTAGCCATGGCCACTAGATTTAAGCGGTTGGTCGCCTAAAACTTGCCACAAGTCTATCAGCTCGGTAGCGAACTAGGATGGCTGAGATTGCAATTCAGGAGAGAGGGTGGCCGTTGATTATGGCCACATTCTGTTGGCACCTGTTAATGGCATAACGGCATAGCCGAGGCATAGTAGCATGCGCCTACGGCATGGTGGAATAGCCGCGTCTCTGGTGTTGTGGCATGGCCACGCCTGTGGCTTGGCGGCGTGTCCAAGGCTAGGATTTGGCACCGTGGCCAAAGCTATGGCTTGGCGGCGTGGCTAAGGCTAGGATTTGGCGTCGTGGCCAAAGTTAGGGCTTGGCGGCGTGGCCAAGGCTAGGATTTGGCGTCGTGGCCAAGGGCTTGGCGGCGTGGCCAAGGCTAGGATTTGGCGTCGTGGCCAAAGTTAGGGCTTGGCGGCATGGCCATGCGCCAAGGCTAAAGTGGCTCGTGGCATGTTTCTGGACTATGACCAAAAATTAGGGTTTCAACTAAAAAGTCTTTGTTTCGATCACGAAATCCTAATTGGACTTCGTTATGGCATTGGCCACGAATAGAAAGTGGATTAGCACGTAGTGGCATCATTTGTGGCACATTGGTATGTTACTGCGGCAGAGTGGCATGTTGGCATGCCGATTAATATGTTGTTGTGGCAGGGCACGTTTGGCTTGCCAGTTAGTATGGTGGCGCGGCAGGGTGCGTTTGGCCTTTAATGTATGGTGGCGAGTTTAGAGCGACTTGATTGGTCAAGAAAAGGGGCCGGCCAAACATAAGGCGCGGCCACACCTCCAGTGGTCGTGGCGCATTTTAAAGTGACTTGGTTGGTCGGTAGGGAGGAGAGGGGCCGGCCAAGCATGGGCATGGCTACACTTCTGGTGTGAGTGTGGCGGATTTAGAGCGGCCTGATTGGTCGATGGGAAATGCGGCCGACAAGTATGGGCCCAGCCACAACTCATGGGGGTGTGGCAGGTTTAAAGCGACCTGATTGGTCTACAAAGGAGTAAGAGCCGGTTAGGTAGCATGGGGCGTGGCCAAGTGGAGCCGGTTAGCCTATGGCATGGCCACGCTTCCCTCATTGTTGCTCATACTCCGCGACTCTGTTTATTCTTTGCTTTCTGACTGAGTATTTTGTGCAAGGGCCTTAACCTTGGTACTTGGAGGTCTGTGCTACTCTGCTGCGAGTGAACACAAATCCGTCATGCCATACCAATATTAAGGGTTCTGCCAGGGAACATAAGCACAAGAAAAGTACTCAGCATGCTCCGGCATTTGTGAGTAATGCAGTTAGGAGCTTATACACTCATTAGGCTCTATACTAGTGAGCAGTTCATCCAAGAGATTGAGTTTCGATATAATATGAAGAGAGACATAGGTACTCGTAAGATTTTGATATATTCTCCAAATTCCCTGTGGAATATAGACATATCAATGTCTACTACATTTGATGTTGGGTTAGGTAGATAAACTTTTACAAATTTAGCCCTAAGCTAAAAACCACCATCAACAACTACGTAGAGCTTCACCACTCAAACTTGATGCTAGAATTTTCGTTCCGTGGACAGTAACCGACCTTGGGTCTTTAAACTTAGAGAAATCTTCTACATTACACAAATCATTCAACATTTCTCGAATTCTAGGGATGCAAATGGACCCACCAACAAGAATAACTTGTTGAATTTGAGAAATATGTGAATCTTGAAGACATTGCTGAACTTCTCCGTCACATTATTTAAACAACTTTATGTTAACATTTTCAATAATTTCTAGTGTTACAATAACAATCATAGGCAAAAATCCATCAAAAGATTTGAGGTCGACTGTTGTCGTGTACTCTTAGGTTGATTAGACTAATCAAGTAGAATCCTTCTAGCAAATTCACATTCAGATCTTAATCTGCTCATGTTTCTCTCTTGTATAGATATCTTGTCAGGTCGTTTCCGGTTGGGATGATAGTTCACGAATTCTACCATTTTTTCTGTGGATAAGAATACTTTATTTATTTATAAAAGGAATTTTACATTACAGATGATGGGGTCCAATCTGAGATTAGTTCTTTCTAAGAAAACCAATTTATCATAGTTAGACATATTCTCCGTAGAGAAGTAAATAATTTTCTAAATCAACAAACTTCTAGTTTTAAACATAAAGGAAACCGAATAATTAAAGGAAAATTTGCATTTGTCGATGCTGTTATGAGCTCTTCAGGGTAGGTCTTCAGGATTTATTTATCTATTAATAGTCTTCACCAAAATCTGACAGTCATGATTAAGCAACAGTTGCTGATATCCAAATCATTCATCCATCTAAGAGCTTCAATTCCTGCTTTATCTTCAGCTTCTAAGGGGTAGGAAGCCCAACTGCTGCATGCTAGACAGTTCCTCATGTTTTCTTTTTTTATCTAGAATAGAGATCGCATATCCCATAGTGAAATCAGATTCCATAAAGGATGCATCAAAGTATATAAACCAGTCAAAATCTATGTTGTCATCAACATTACTAGCATTACAAACTTCTCTGTCAGAGATAGAGGATTTTTGAACAAAGACAGACCTAGTGATAGAGTGATTCTGGTGAGTGGAGTTAACAATATCAATTAAATTTTGCGGCTCTGGAAATGTCTTATTAAAGTTAACACGATTTTTGAATTTCCAAATGGTCCAAATAATGAAAGAGATTTTATCATGGTTGAGTTTAAAAAATTTATTGTTCATCCAAAATTTGAACCAATGCAAAACATCATGACCTTTATAATTATAGATGTTCTTGAAACCAAAATAATCCCAAACTTTTTTTTAAAAGTGCAGTTAACAAAAAAAATACATTTCATCCTTCAGATGACGGTCACAAAGGAGACAGAAGAGGATTGCATCTTTAATATATCTAGACATTTTATGACCTAAAGAAAGAGCACCAGAAACAATTTTCCAACAAAACATATTAACTTTAGTCATGATGTTTAATCCCAAAATTTGTTTCCAGAAGATAGCTTCATCTTTATCAATTTTGAGTTTAGTAAGAAAGTTATAAGCAGGTTTTGTTGTAAGTTCTCCTGATCTGGTTGAAATCCATCTGATGCTATCAGGTTTGTCTAGATTGATAGTTATAGAGTTGATAGCATTATGCGCAGAGTTATCAATATATTTATAAATAATGTTCAAATCCCAATTTTCATTGTTGTTAATCAGATTGTTAACATTTTTAGGGATATCATCATCAAGCTTAATCGACACAAGTAAAACAGACTGATTATGGAGCCCAACATCGGACCAGATATTATATCAATTTCATTATTCACTTGCCAAATACAGTTAGATTTTATGACTTCCATGCCTTTCCTAATACTAGACCAAATCCAAGAAATTCTATATTTTCTCGTTTTTTCTTAAAGGGTTATGATTTCTGAAATATTTATGCTTAAGAATTTTAACCCAAAGTTGCTCATGGTTGTGGATCAACCTCCAGGCCAGCTTGGTGCTTAAAGCAAGATTATGTTTATGAGGTATTCTAATAAAGGTATTGAAAGCGTGAAGCGTTTTTTATTTTTAAGAAGCGATGCGTATGTTGAAGCGTGAAGCGTCATTTCATGATTGATGTTTAAAGAGGATTTTTTCCTATAAATAATAGTAGTTTGTTATTAATAATTTAATATTTAGGAAGATAATAATTGTATAAATTTAATACAAGTCCAGTTAATTTCAAAAACATTCAAAAACAGTAGCGTGGTACATTGCTTCACTTTAGTTTAAGTAAGTTGGGTTTCGGAGGTTCGAAACCCCCCTAGAAATGACTTGACTAAGTCAAAAAACGCATCAATTAAAAGAATCTTCCGCTTCATGGTCGATTCAATCCGTTACTAAAAGGGGTTGTAGCTCTTGCCTGGAAAATCTCGCAAGGCAAAGAATTGGAATGATCACATTTTACTTTCCGCTACAAGCTATCAAATGAAAAAATACCACTGAAGACCCATCATGCAAATGCCAGAGGTACAACATGTGGAAGGTAGGTGTTCAGTTTTATGAAAGATATTTTCAATGGCCTTCAGCATGGAGGAATGTAACTACTAAAGCATCGAGACAGTAGTACTTTTATTCAAAAGAAAAGCATACATGCTGGAACCATCATCCAGACTTCAAGAACATTGTTGAATAGCCATGGATGTATTTTAAGAAGCTCACCTAACTTCAAGGCAAAACCCTGAAAGGAAATTGAATCACCAACTGAAGCATCTAAGTAATGCCCAGAACAGAATAGTGTTAAAAAAATTACAGAAATTGTAGCTTCAATATACGGGGATAAAGGGATTTCAACATACTTGGCACCAATTGAATCCATTCAGCAGATAAAGGGCTTATTATCTTCTCCTAAACCAAGCAATGAAAGGTTGATTGTAAATATCACTACGCCGAAACCAACATCCAAGAAGACGACATCAAGAAAAAAACAAAAAACAAAAACAGAAGGCTACTACCCTAAGTGTGAGTATTAGAATACAAAAAACAGTGGACCGGTATTGTTTTGTAGCGAACTCAAAACCATGGGCAAGTGCTTTTGAAGAAAAAAATCTCCCTAAAAACTCTTACATCATGAGCTGGTTACCTTCTTCATGGCCTCCACATCTGCGCCATCTCTAGAAATAACAAGCCTAACCTGACTCTCATGACCCGTAGAAATAAAAAGCACTTGGTATTTCATACCTCTCCAAACCGTTCCTTTCTTCAGGTACTTTATCTTCTTTTCCTACAGGTGGCAAACACAATGAAAGTCAAAACAAAAAACTCGTCTCTATGAACTCGAACTTTCACATAACATGAATAGTTTACTATCCCCTTACCCTTCTTTTGCTCAATGCCTTGGGGCTTTCTTTCATGAGTGTGTGCTTCTAAAATCTGCTTTAGTTTTGCTTTCACTATTGGTTGTTTCTTCAGCTTCAATTACTTCCATATGAGTTAAAGACTCTAGCAAATTTGATTGTCGGCATTCCCGTCGAAATTCTAGTGTCATACTTGTGAGATTGTAGTCTTCCAATACATTTATAGGTACACTCAAGCAATAAGAGAAAATTTTATAGATGGCTTTCAAAATCAAGACATGAACCGGGCGATTCATAATGTACGTATAATCGAGAACCGAGGGAGTTACCTCTAAAATCCATCCAATATATTTCACATTGTTCACATCTTGATTGGCATCCATGTCGCTCCATCTAGGCTGTAATTTTGTACATAGAAAAAGAGTTAATTGCGGAAGGGGGTTAACTGTAATGGCGATGTGAGTAAATATATAGAAGTATGTTATTTTTTTTGTTAATAAAGTATCAAAGACATCGAAAAGCATTGTGGTATTTAGGCATATGTATGCACTTACTGCTAAACCCGAACGGATGCTCTCAGCAGTTTCATTACTGAGCTTATCAATTTTGGTCAGATCATCTACCGCTTCACCCATTGCACTCTCTATTCGTAGAAGGGTTTCACCTCTTGCCTCACTTGTTCGCATCTTAGACAACCTTCTTGTTTCTCTATTCATCACCACCCATGTAATCGAATGGATTGCATATAAGCAATTATTATCATATCCTTATTTTCATATTATATATACATGCTTAAGGAAAGCCAAGAGGAACAGATTGAAATTTACCTTCTAGCTCTTGTTATTATCTGTCGCGTCTTATTATCCCGAATTTCCCATTCCCTGCGCATCCCATTCTTTCCGGCAGCATCTACCCAAGCGTTAACCTCCACCACATCTCCCTTGTTCCATATTCACAAGTTACATTGAAATGTGTCAAATTCCTTACAATTTTATTTTTATACTTCATTTTTTTCTTTCAATGATCCAAGATACTTGTGTGATAAATTGAATAATAGTGTGTTACTTTTCATCCATGATTGATCAGGGTTGGCATAATCGCTTTTAGAAAGAGCAAATCACACCAGGAGCTGTATTTCTCAACTTGGATGTGTATGCGGGTGACAACCCGATAAGTTTTCTCGAGGCTCATCTCATGAGTTGCTCCAAAACCATCACCAGGCCGGAGCTCATTACGTGATTCAGTATTTTTCTCAGCACTCACCACAAAATAGAAATATCTATTTAGCTTTTAGCAATTAGTCAGCAAAATTTTAAAAAGTTTTGCATGAGGCTGCAAAATGAATGTTAAGACTAGAGAAGAGAAGCAACTCGAAGCGGATTCATGAGAGTTTCCATAGTAGTTATTTTGTCGTCCAATTTCATAAGACCATAACAAATAACCGTTTATATACAAATCGTCCTTCGACAAATCTATCCAAATTGAAACTCATGAACAGGCGCACCATCCCAACTATTGCTTTCTTGAGCCCGATCGTAAGTCCTTTCAATGTACGTACTGCTCACTTTTTCTCGCCATTAATCTTCTACCTTTTGATATCCGTTACTAGCTTTAACAAAACATCTTATTCCTACCCTTTTATTACATCTCATTCCCACCATGTTTCAAATCCATCTCTTGGGATACCTTCATTTCTCCAGATCTCCGGCTCATTACATAAACCATGTGCACGATTCGAAACGTTGCACGGCAATGTTGTCATTTTTTGTGTTTCCTCGAAGACAAAGTTATTATCATCCACTAATTACAAAAAGAAGCCACGTAAAATGATTTAAGCGTTATAAAGTGCTGATGCCAGACTTCGCTTTTATGTTTTACCATACTCATAGAGAAGCATTTAAATAAGTTGTTCTTGTAAGACTGCAGGCCTCTAATGTTCTTTTTCTGTCCATACTCGGCAACAAAGGCATCTATTATACCTTCTGTAATAGATGCTCCAAGGTTACCAAGCAGCATACATACCATCAATATTGGAAGTACATCACCTTTGACTGGGATGCAAGCAAACCCCAAGAGAGAACCCAAAAAGTGTTGTATAATTTGATCCATTCAGTATTAACTAGATACCCCGCAAAAGAACGCACTTAAGGATTAAAAAAGAAACAACGAAAAAACTTGACGAGAAGTAGATAAGCAAATCTTTTACATTGTAACGGAAATTTGACTTTAAGTTGTGTCATACTTGATGAAAAGAATCTCCTTAAATGTGAGAACCGAAACGGCCTAGTTTCTTTTTAAAGCTGCCATGAACTAAACTACTACTTCAACAATTTATTAGATCCATACTTTTTACAAATCCGTGAGCTCCTAGAGCATACCTACTAGACTCACCCCCGCTTTGGAAACACTTCCCACGCAATCAAGGGATTTATTGGCTACAACCAGATGCATAATTTTTGCAGAATGCTTTAAGCGTCCCTTTAGTTACATGATACTACGAGCAAATATTATATACTTGGGAGAACTTCACAACTACAAAAAGACACCAACCCAATCTAGAGCGAAGCGTATTACTCATCATGGGTGAAAACATAGTACCACGCATGTGAATGGCACACGTACATACCCAAGTGTTACGACCAAGTGTCACCAAGCGTAAACATAGCGTGAAGCGGCGCTTCATGGTAGATTCTTCGTAACTACGCTTAGGAGCGAATTGGAAAAATCTGGAGCGAAGCGTACGAAACGGAGCGTGAAGCGGCGCTTTTAAAAATCATGATTCTAATCCCTAGACCTCCCTGTCTAACGTCTTTCGTAATGCTAGGCCAAGCTTTAGGATAGCAACATTTCTTTTTGTTTTTCTTTTTCCACCAGAAGTCTCTTTGAACTTTGTCTAGGTTATCAAGATTTTGCTTAGGAAAAGCTAAGCATTACATTTGGTGATTAGGATAAGCACTGAGCACAGTTTTAATTAAAAAAGCACGGTCGGTATGATTAAACATCTTTCCAATCAAACCTTTTAGGGAGGCATGGTATTTATTAAGAAGAGGTTCAAAATTATTAACTTTATTTATGTCAAAAAAGAAAGGGGTTCCGAGATACTTATCATTTTTGGAGATTTTCCTAACTTGGAGAATTTTAGAAATGATTTTACAATGTTTATTGTGTATTTTAGGGGTAAAGTAAATCCCAAATTTTTGAAAGTTAATGACTTGCCCGAAGCTTCCCCGTGTTTTAAAAAAATTTGAGTTCAAGCGTTAGTTTCTTTGTTCATCTGAATCATTGTCATGTTACTTGTACTACTTTTTGAAGTCTTACTTCCTTTCATGTAAATACTTGTTTGTTCAGCTGATGGATGGTTACAGTCGGGTGCGAGAGGAGTATAACAAAAAAAATGTCAAACAGAAACTCAGTTGTCGTTTAATTTGTCAGGAAAACTCAGTTTCCGTGTGTGCCAAAAAACGTAAGGCAATTTTTCAAGTCTTGTCTCTTATCTTAAGGGTGCATCAGATCTGATTCACTCTTAAGTGAAGGGATATCGCCATACTAAAGCGAAGCGAAAACATGCATCATAGTTCTTTTCCTAACTTGTTATTGTTAGTGTGTTGAACTTCTGAATGAATTCATGCCTTAGTAATTATTTTGAAAGCAATTTCAGAAACATAGTTTTAAGAAGTAGACTTGAGAAAATTATTTCGTAATTAAAAGGGGATTCAGGATTAATCTCATAAATGGTCGTAGTAGTGTGATCGATCCTCATGACAAGGATCGACCCTAGGACCGATCCAAGTCAGGAATGATCTTGACTATGTCTAATTCGATTCTATATTTTTTATTGTCCTATTATCTTCGGGTTGCTTCAGACATCAAGATGTATACGAGTTAGACTGGGAATGTTCATAAGTGTCGACATAATGTCTGAACATGTGCAAAACTCTAATATATTATTGTTCATGTATATTCCTTTGATACACAAGGAAAAATCCTAGAAATAGTTTTTTAATATCAATTTTGGTATCGAATTTTATGCTTACCTCTTTGCATATCTCTAGTTGCTATATTAGTAAAGTACACATATGTGTGGTAGCTAATCTTAATTGTCATACTATGAGATAAGTCGACTATGAATTGGAATATAATTGGTATTTTCTAATTTCAGAAATACATATCAAATCTTAGGGATTTTCAAAATTGGTAAATCTTGTTTCCTAAGCCTTGGTCATAACTCTATAGATAGGAAGTCTTGTGTCCTTACAAACCCATCCCTTAAACAATCCTCTATAGTGTTGGAAAGGTAGCTTGAAAGAGATATGAATAACCTAATTAGGTGAAACATCTTGAGTTTCCTTTCGTTTGAATTCTTATTTGGGATCAATAAGCCTCCGGTCTAACCGTTGGTGGAAGCTAGATTGTTACTTAATTTGTAATGTTTATTACCTTTTATGAACTAATGGTTATAGTTATCTTCAATACATCAAACTTGTTTATTTTATGGTTCATCTCTCCTGATATTAGGCCACTCAAGTTTGTTTGAAGATTCGACTAGAAAAGATCTAAGTCATTCAAGATTTATGTGATAGAACTATTTATCAATCAACATTAACATAAATCTAATTTTACTTTGAAGATTAAAATTGAAATTTGAAGACTTTTATTTTTGGTTTGGATCTTTGTGTTACCTCTTGCGAACTTGATTCTCTGGGATCCGCAAGCAGTTTATCTTGATAAACTTAAGAGATGATAGTTCACGAATTCTACCATACAATGATTGATCTAGGACATCCTTTAGATTTAGTGTTTATAATTTTTTATTAATTATTATTATTCTAGGTAATTCTTATTTTTAGAAGTTATTTATCTTTTAGAATTACTTAGATTGCAAGTTAGGGTTCATAGAGTTTTTTAGAACTAGATTTCAAGTCTTCCCTATAAAAGTAGTCAAGTCTATTGTAATTTATTAACACATTATTATAATATCAATATTGATTTTTTTTTACTATTCTTTTACTTTGCTATCAAATTTCTATATTCACGCTTTCACTCTGCATTGACTGGCGTCTGAGCTTTGGCTCCCGATCCTCTTATTCTCTTCATCTATTTTTTCTTCACCCTTTCGAGATCTCTGCATCTCTTCGTATCAACTCTATCATCAACTATCTTTTTATTTATTTTTCAGTTTATCTTAAAAAAAAAAAAATCATCATCTTCTACTTTCACCTTTTAATCTTTAGTTATCTTATTTCCTTCTTGCCTATCTTTTTCTTTATCTTCTCTAATTTTGGTTTATAGAGCTGTCTTAGAACTAGAGTTCAAGTCTTCCCTATAAAAGGAGGCAAGTCTATTGTAATTTATTAACACATTATTATTAAATCAATATATTGATTTTCTTTACTATTCTTCTACTTTGGTATCAATTTTTTTTATTCACGCTCCCGCTTTGTATTAATGATCAACTAATGCTACATCCATATCATTTCCACCAACATGAGTATTACATGTCACAACTTTCACTTGAAACTCTTTCCATCCTTGTTTAATCATGACCACCACATCACTCAATGTTCTACTACCAATGTCGAAAACCAGGACACTTTCGTCTTTGTTCTCTTTAATTGTTGATTCAGAGGAAGAATTTTCTTCTTTATCTTGACATTTCTTTCTAAATGATTTATTAAGCCTAGCATAAGCTAATGCAGTTGCATAAGTTTCATTGATAAGCTTCAAGACATTAATACCAGTCATTCTTGTTGCTTCAATAGTTGTTGTTCTATGAGAATTATTAAACAAAGAAGGAACGCTAATCGCTGCATCAGTCACTACTTTATGACCTAATTAATTTTCTGCAATTTCTTTCAACTCCAGTAAAACCATACAGACAATCTCTTCCGGAAGGCTGAACAATGGCTATTGGTTCATTATTGTTACTAATAACTACTTCAAACGGCCAGAGCTGAATCAAATCTATGTCAAGAGCACTTATACATGAACGCTTTTCTCCCATTAAACTCTTTACATCGACAAATGTGTTTTTCACATTAATATCCAGTTGATCTTTTGCTTGTACACCTATGATTGGCTCTTTGTAGTTTGTAAACGCAAAACAAGTTGGAATTGTTGTAGTTTTTACTGTTTTTCTTGTCCAAATTCCGATGTTACTGAATGTAGTACCAATGTCAATGCATATGATTACTTTCTTCGACGCCATTAAATAGTATCAAAATCTTTATTAGAACTTTGAGATGAGTTCTTGATTGTTAAGATTTCAAGATACCTCAAGAAAATACAGAAATAAATGTTCAAAAAGAAGTGTGAGAGAGAATCTTGTTGTTGGTGTTTTATGGTAATGATCTGAGACTGAAATTTATAAAGAGATAGAAGAAAAGGGGTTAGACGATGTTTCAGTTAGGATTTGTTAGAGAACATAAGAGGTCAAATCCGTTAATTGGTAGGAAGATACCAGGCACTGAGCCACTAAGGGACAATGGGAAACCTGGTCCCCATATGTTTCCCAATTTAAGTAAAATATATATGGTCATATAATAAATTATAAAAATTGTTGGGGTAACATTTTAGGATAAAATTGTAATTTTATTCCTAAAAGGCTAAAAACCTAGATCGGGTTTCACTTTCATCCCTTGCGTCAGCTCTAGTAGTGGTAGTGATAACAGTGGTAAGTTATCAGCCTCTATTCCATAATTTTATACATCTATTTACATCTTTAATATATTATGCTTGTTTTTTGTCTAGTAACCAACATGAAGTGAAAGAAGTAGTTTATTTTACTATATAGATAGTATTGTATGATTCTTGGTCTGGGTTCATTGTTAGTTTAACCCTTTTGGTAATCATTTTATGTTAAATTGTGGACCAGTGGATGTGATTCTTGGATTGGGTTTCATTATCCAACAATTGAAATAGGAAGTTCATTGTTCATATGATTTAAGTAAAATATTTGTTAATTGGTAACATTCTTATGCATATGGTGTTTTAAAATTCAAATTGAAATGTATATATGTATACGGTGTAAAAAATTAGCGCAAAACTTAGTATTTGGATGTTTAACTTCAAAAATCCTCAGTCCTTTGAAGAAATGCTACAATTAACAAAAACTAAAAGCCCTGCAACTAAAGAAGTGTAGAGAGTAGCTTCCTTCTATATTATGAGATAATTCTGGTTTATGAGGAATAAATGCGTGTTTGAAAATTCTAATAGCAACTTAAGGATAAAGTTTTGCAGTATACAACAGAAAGTGAAGTTAGAATGAAGTCAACCATGTGGAATAGCACATATAAGTTGCAGGTGTCGAAATCATTTGGGCTAAACAGTATAAAAGTCAAGAATATCAATATAATGGAGATCTTCTTCCATCTTCCAAAACCACAAAGATTGCTACTGTGTTGTGATGGTGCTTCTTCTAAAGGCAATCCAGGTATCTCTAGATATGGATTTATAGGTAGAAATAATAAAGGAGAATGTGTCATTGTTGTGTCAGGTGGTTTGGGGATTTCCACAAATTATTTTGCAGAAGTAATGGCAGTCTTGAATGCAGGTGAATGGGCAGTAAGTAAAATCTTTTATCACGTGTGTTTCAGGACTGATTCAAAAGTAGTGCTGATAGCTTTTCAATCTCAGAGGATCCCATGGTATGCAAAAATAAGGTGGGGTAGAATTTTTGATAGTGTCTTTTCTTATTTCTTCATTGACAGTTACAGAGAAATAAACTTCTCAGCAGAAAAATTAGCAAAGAAAGGTGTTAGTCTTGCCATGGTAGAAAGAATTGTTTTTGACACTAAACCTCCATTTCTGGATGGTCTGGAAAATCCATATCAAGGTTACTATTAGAAGTTTTGTTAGTAGTATGTAATAAAGGCTTTTCTTTTAGTCATTTGAGTTAGTTCCTTTTGGAACTTTTTTGTATTCTTTGGTATACTCTTTTGTGTTTAATAAAAATTTTATTGTTGAGCAAAAAAAATAATAGTATTAGATGTTGACATGACGTGAAGTGAGCCAATTTAATCTAACTTTTTATAGAATTATAAAGTATGAATACTTTGTTGGAGTTATAATGTGATGTACTGATGTAAATTATTTATACTTTGTAGTTAGTATCAAATATTAAACAATATTATTGCAATTTTATTCATTAAAGTTGGAACTTGAAGCCAGTATGGATAGATACTTTAAAAGAGTATCAACCATTGATGTATTGCCATCGCCGCCTCCAAAAAGACCCGCTACCAATACAAAAGAATTTGATCAACATGGATCATCTTCGGTTTCCACTTGGGTCATAGTCCCTTTTTTTGACATAAAAAGGGCAAGATATGTTGAAAACAAGAAAAACAATCTCCCCACAAATAAGTGGAGAGAAAAGCACATGTTTACATACATCAAAACCGCTAAAAACCAAAGAAAAAACCAAACACTATCTTACCTTACAATGGCATGCCTATTCAAGTGCACGGAATCAAGAGAGATGCCTCAAAAAATTTTGGAGATAATGACCCAGTTATACGAACGGAGTTTTACATCATCAATAATAAAATCAATTGACTTATACGTCCCAAGGAAAACTCTTTTATTGTGTTATTTCCATATGAACCAGCAAACATTGAAAGGAAAATGCTGCACATATTGTTATTCATTGATTTTCCTTTCTTCTTTTTCCACTCCTACGAAGAGTTCTTAACAGAGTCTTGAAAAACCCAACTCGAGTTGAAACTTCGAATAGAATAATTCTAAGTCTTCCTTGTTTCATCACAGTACTGTAAGATGTGTGCACTGGGATTCAGGGCCTTTTTGCAGAGATAACAACCATTGAGAATGGTCCGACCCGAGTGTTTAAGTGTATCCAATGTAAGTACAACATTAAAACAAAGAGTCAAAGTAAAAAAACAGGCGATGCTTGAGCTCCGAATACTTTTGTTGGGGTAATAAATATGCCCATACATATCCAAAGAGTAGCAAGAAGCAATAGAGAACATGCCGTTTCCAGGGTCCCAACTTCTAACATCGTCCCTTTCATTAGAGATCATAAGATATTTAATCAAGTTTAGCATATGACCCACCTGCAAATCTCATCCTCCTTGAGAAGTCTTCTTGCTCTTTTCACTTTCATTTTATTACATCTATTTTTTGTGTTTCTTCTCCTTCTCCTGCATCTAACTAGTAATTTCTTCATCAATCGAACTAAGACTTTGGAGTTCTTATTTCCCATCATCATTACTACTTGAAGAAGAACATTGTCTATTATTTTTACTTTAAAATTAATGAAGGAGTAATATGTACCAGTTTACAAGTATATTATCATTTACATACCAAAGAAAACAGATTCAAAGCAGTATAGTAATTACTTACAAGAGAAGTCAAATATTAGACTGAAAACATGATAAATACAAAAAGGTTTGATGATAACTGCTAACTAGCACTAGTATCAACCCTCAAGGTGGTCCAATGCAACATGATACATATGAAAATTACCAATGTTAGAGCAATGCTCAGTTGAACCCACCAAGCGTTGGTATGTCTATTTTGGTTGTCAATTTAGTTCTAAAACTCGAGTAGCTTGAGTCGATTTCTAAAGTCAACTTCGTTATGTTAAACTGGGAACATAAAGGTGTTGAGACTTACTTTGTTTACTCATCAAGGCTTTAAGATGTATCAAAGTTAGCGAAGATGTCATCCTTCAGTTCGAGGTTTGTAACTACAGACTTGACTTGTTCCATTTCTATCTTTGTTCTTTCAAGTCTTTATTCATTTAAAACATAATATGCAAAGTTGGGTTTGTAACAATGACTTTGATATTGGTGACTTGGTTATTAAGTTTTGGTCAAAGTATCTAAAGGAGTGATATAAAATAGTTATTTCTATAACTTAACTATATGGAATTACGAAGTATAGTTTATCCATGGAATTTGTGTTCTCGACACTGCACTAATCGGTAACGCCAAGAATTATGGTTGAGCATTTCGCTTCGCTATAGCTTAATTGTAGCTAAGTGAAATGAGCATTAAGGTGCACATCACTATAGGTGAGGGGCATCGCTTAACTTAACTACACGAAAACTGAGTTCCCTTGCAAATAGTGCAAAACATAAACTGAGTTTCCATCCGGGTCAAAGCGCTCACCTTGAACAGACAGAAAATGAGTTTCCGTTTCAGAGTATAAACTCTTCGGAGAAGCACGGGTTTGGCACTTCTTTTTCTTCACTCACTATATTCTTTCTCTCTCAACCCTCACATACTTTTTTTTACCCACTTTTGATTTTGATGGTGATTTAGGTTAATTGTTATTGGAAATCAAAAGGGCTTGTTCCATACTTATAGGTGGTTCAATTGCATTCTTCAATTTCGAATTTCATCAAAAAAATCATCTAAGGTAAGTCATTCTACTCTTAGGGTTTGTAGTGAAATTTTATTTTGATAATCATGAAATTTTTTATATTAAGTTGATAAGGTACATAAGTCACATACAATATTATGACATAGATGTAGTTAAAAATCCATGATTATTACTTGCATTGTGATGCATCTCTCGAATTATGTTGAATGAAATGTTTATAAACTACTATTATATTGATGTTTAATGTGGATTGACTTATATTTCATGTATGTTATAGATAAATTGTAACTATAATTATTGTTTGCAAAAGTACAATTAAAGTCTAATGTGCGCTAATGTGAGACTTATATACGAAATTCATTTAGATACTTCAAGTGATGAAGAGGAAAAAGATCTGCTAATTTTTACACAATTAGTTTGTGTTTGGAAGAACGTCTTCTTATTATTCGCCAAGCGGTGCCAAAGGCAGTGCAGACAGCGAGTGTACTTACCAGAGATCGAGTGTGACATGATGCGAAAATGATGAACGATTATTTCACACCTGGAAATGGTTATACTTCAAGACAATTCAAACAACGTCTATGCATGAAATAAGATTTATTCGAGAAACTGTTAGGAAAATTACTTGAAGTGGATGAAGAATGACATCAACGTCCGAATCCAACTGGTGTTTCACACCTGGAAATTGTTATACTTCAAGACAATTCAAATAACGTCTGTGTATGAAGGAAGATTTATTCGAGAAATTGTTAGGAAAATTACTTGAAGTGGAAGAAGAGTGACATCAACGTTTTGATCCAACTTGTGTTATGGGCATTCTCCACATATGAAATTAGTTGTCCTGATGAATTATTTGTGCAAAAGTACATATTCTGATAATGTCCATGACTGCACTCGTGTGGGTTCCACAACAGCATATTATTATCTAAAAAGATTTTGCCACATAATTTGATGAATCTGTGACATCTGTTAAAATTGGAAAGTATAGAGCTGACGAGACCGATGACGAGTACACGGGTAGAGTAACTAACGCCAGTAGGGGCAATGCTAGTCATAATTGGTCAGTGAAGCATGTTTTCTGGAAGCTTCCCCGTGTTTTAAAAAAATTCGAGTTCAAGCGTTAGTTTCTTTGTTCATCTGAATCATTGTCATGTTACTTGTACTACTTTTTGAAGTCTTACTTCCTTTCATGTAAATATATACTTGTTTGTTCAGCTGATGGATGGTTATAGTCGGGTACGAGAGGAGTATAACGAAAAAAAGGTCAAACAGAAACTCAGTTGCCGTGTAATTTGTCAGTAAAACTCAGTTTCCGTGTGTGCCAAAAAACGTAAGGCAATTTTTCAAGTCTCTTCTTTTATCTTAAGGGTGCATCAGATCTGATTCACTCTTAAGTGAAGGGATATCGCCATATTAAAGCGAAGCGAAAACATGCATCATAGTGCTTTTCCTAACTTATTATTGTTAGTGTGTTGAATTTCTGGATGAATAGTAATTATTTTGAAAGCAATTTCAGAAACATAGTTTTAGGAAGTAGACTTGAGAAAATTATTTCGTAGTTAAAAGGGGATTTAGGATCAATCTCATAAATGGTCGTAGTAGTGTGATCGATCCCTCATGACAAGGATCGACCCTAGGACCGATCCAAGTCAGGAATGATCCTGACTATATCTAATTCGCTTCTATATTTTTGATTGGCATGTTATATTCGGGTTGCTTCAGACATCAAGATGTATACGACTTAGACTGGGAATGTTCATAAGTGTCGACATAATGTCTGAACATGTGCTAAACTCTAATATATTATTGGTCATGTATATTCCTTTGATACACAAGGAAAAACCCTGGAAATAGTTTTTTTAATATCAATTTTGGTATCGAATTTTATGCTTACCTCTGTGCATATCTCTAGGTGCTATATTAGTCAAGTACACATATGTGTGGTAGCTAATCTAAGTTTTCTAATTTCAGAAATATATATATATATATATATTGCAAATCTTAGGGATTTTCAAAATTGGTAAGTAGTGTTTCCTAACAAGCCTTGGTCATTACTCTATAGATAGGGAGTCTTGTATCCTTACAAACCCATCCCTTAAGCACTCCTCTATAGTGTTGGAAAGCTAGATTGAAAGATATATGAATAATCTAATTAGGTGAAACATCTTGAGTTTCCTTTCATTTGAATACTTATTTGGGATCAATAAGCCTCCAGCCTTACAGTTAGTGGAAGCTAGATTGTTATTTAATTTGTATTGTTTATTACCTTTTATGAACTAATGGTTATAGTTATCTTCAATACATCAAACTTGTTTATTTTATGGTTCTCTCTCCTGATATTAGGCCACTCAAGTTTGTTTGAAGATTCGACTAGAAAAAATCTAAGTCATTCAAGATTTATGTGATAGAAATGTTAATTGATCAATATTAACAGAATCCATTTTGTGTGTTTGATCAATAGTGGAATCAAGTTGTTTCTAGCGGTTACTTTGAAGATTGGAATTGAAATTTGAAGAGTTTTATTTTTGGTTTTGATCTTTGTGTTACCTCTTGCGAACTTGATTCGCTGGGATCCGCAAGCATTTTATCTTGATAAACTTAAGACTTGTAGAAGATCGAAAAACCGTCTAGCTGCATTAATTTTTTTGGATAGATCTTGTTCATCAAGGTTGATAATATCGATAATCACTTTCTTTGTTTGATCTTATATCCAAAAGAGTTTATAGGTATAAACAGAAGATCCTTTACTTTGCTTTATTACTGATCTAACAATTGATTTGGGATTGGATAGATTTAATCCTTTGTCGTTTCGAGTTATGATCAAAAGGAGTTGAGTGCGGAAGTCTTCACATCGGTGAAGCAACTCAAGATAGTAGACTTTGTTGGGGATTCACGTGTGCTATGTTGGTTATAGGCTTATGGTTACTGAAGAAACTGGGTAATGAAGGAGTGTTTACTTGGCCTCAACTATACGAAGTTGTAGTAGTTGAGTTGTGTAAAGAATTAATTATGAGTGAATTCACAACTGGATTAGGTCCCGTGGGTTTTCTGTCAAGCAGTTTCCTCGTTAATAAAATATTATGCGTAGTGTCTTTATTTTTGTTTCTATATTATAATTATTGTTATAGTCATGATAAAGTAAATATAATTGAATGTTAATCATTTTGGTAACGATCTCATAGATAGTTCAATCCAAACTTTGACTATTACCAAGAACATCTTGTTAAAATTGTCTTTTGGCCACTATTATTTTGATGAGGTTATACAAGGTCTTTATGCATAGGTTGGTATCGAAAAGATTGTGGTGTACTTGGTATCCTCATTATTTTACCCAAGTTGATAAGTGGATCTTCAAACATAGTATTTGATTCCTGATATTGGTCGATGTATTTGTAAATTGTTGTGGAATGTGAATATATGGTATTTCAGTTGCGTTTATTCCAAATTTTTCATAAATAAGATTTCTTAAAATCAGCATACTTCGTTCGGGCATGTTGCAGAACAGTTTTCACAATTTGTTTCCTCGTTGGTTATCACAAAACAACTTTATAGGTTTATTAAATAAAGCTTACTTGCATTTGACCTGAATATACCTGAACACGTTTATGTTGGACTTCACCAAGATTTGTATTAGGCAATTAGCATGTTTACGATTCAAGGTCGGGAATCATGATATTTTCTTGAAAAAATCACATAACCAAGCTAGATAGAACTGCAGTCTTACCACGAGGAATATGATTTTATTTTGCACACATTTTTTAACAAGTATGTATGTGACATTTCAATTTCATCTTTTAATCTCACACTTCGAAATAATGAGACCATCCGTTAATTACTTAACTGATCAAATGAGCTTGTCTTCTTTTTTTTTTGATGAGAAAGGTAATATATACTCCCTCTGTTTTTGGAAAAGAGATACTTTCACTTTTTCTTTTTAACCTAAAAATAGGCCAAATTGAAAAAGTGAAAGTATCTCTTACCCAGAAACGGAGGGAGTATTAATTAAGCAATGAAGTACATAAGGTCTACAATTTCATTTTTATGAAAAATATTAGAATTAATGATTTCCTTTTGCACCCGCTGATGCAAGTGCGTTGATATGTGTTGTAGTCTTCTGATCCTTGCTTCTTTAGTTACCGAGTCTGCTGCAGCGTTGTGGTCTATGCTTATAAATTTTACCTTTGCTTGTGAAAGTTTACTTAGAATAGAAATAGCTTCCTCTATAGTGTTCTCTGATGTCCAAGAAGAATCTGTTCCTTTTTTGTTGATGTAGTCCGCCAACACTTTATTATCTGTAGCAATGAAGACACTAGAAAGAATATCAACTTCTAGCTATTTTACCGCTAATAATAGAGCTTTTGCTTCTGCGTGCACTGCTGAAGAGGCCAATCTGAACCTGCAGAAATATGCAAGAAAGCCTCTTGATCGACCGAGTATAGTATGAAGGCATATCTCATTGATAAATTCTCTTTATTATACGACGCATCAATGAAAATTATCCAGTCCGCCTTGAAGTTGTTCTGAGAAGGTTTAGACGACTTCTTTTTCTGGACATCTTTCTTTTTGTTCTATTTGAAGAAAGATGAAGACCGGATGAAATTCTTGATTTGTTGTATCAGAGATGTTGGGCCAGGGGTGATTTTCCCACTACACCAAATTCTGGGATTAGAAACAGAACCAGGCCGTTACTAAAACGGGTTGTAACGGCCCTCGCCTGTTGCAAAAGTGGGTGTTACATTTTTTTGTAACGGCTTTTTGGCCGTTAGGATTTTTTTTTTTTTAACCTACTCGTAACATGCTTGCTTGAGCCACATACGAATTTGCCACGTGGTAACAAAATCAGGTCACATTACGAATTTTTTTTGCAACAGAGCTGTTGAAACAGCTTAGAGCCGTTACGAACTTTTTTGTAACAACAAAAAAATTACTGCCGGTAAACCTTGACCTAGTCAAAATTGGTCAATATTGACCAGGTCAAGGCTGACCGGCAGTAATTTTTCTGCCGGAAATAAGCCGGAATTCTAAATTCAATACATTCATGACCACACTCAACAACAATTTCTTCAATCTATGCAAAAGAACATTCATTCAATTCATAATCACATTCATTCAATTCATCTCAGGTTCATATAACAAAGAAACTGAACATATAACAAAGAAACTGAAATTTCTCTAAGTACCAAATTTCTCTAAGTACCAAATTTAACAAAGAAACTTTCTAAAGGAATACATACAAATACAAACTTACTGCCTACAAAACTTGAATACATGGAACTTACCAAGCGTGAAGCTCCTTTGTTCTACATCATTCAAATAACAACAGCTAGTTCGTTATATCCTTTGCAGGCTTGCTTTGTTGAAAGCTTGGGAATCAGAAAACTCGATGTAGGAAATCCTGCAAAATACAACAGGCAGCATTATTATGACAAGTAAACTGGAAGAAATAATGTTCTAGCTAAATTGCAAAGTAGATGTATCTATCTCACTGAAGTATATACAGTCATCTACTTTGTAGTTTAGCATCTTTTAATACCAATGAATGTATGTCAAGTGGACATACAAGTTAACGTTTTTTAAGAAAAACTTATGTTATCTTATCTATCTCATACCTTGGCAAAGCACCAACTTTCGCAGCTTGCTTTAGATTCCGTAACCGGTTCTTTTAATTCTTTTCAACACGCTGCTTCTTTTCTGTTTATCCCTTGGCAAAAGGATCCTCTCCTGGCTCTGCAAACACCAAGACATAGAACACCATTAGCTAAACTTTTAATATGTATCGACTTTGAAGCTCTTTTGAGCAGTGCTCAAAAACCAATTACTGGATGCTAAATAGAGTAGAATGCAGCGCTTCTTCGCTTAGTTCTTAACTTCTAAGATTATTTACTAGCCAAGCTTAAATACACAAGCAAAGGGTGCAACAAGATGATAAGAAAACAAACATGTAACAAAAACTACTGCCATTCCAAGAAGGGTCACATCAAAGGTGTGCAAAAGCTATTAAGCTAGGATCAGATGAGAACGTATAGACCAGCTGATCAACTTTAAACAAACCTAGTTCACTATTCCCATTGCCACTGGTAGCACAAGATCGTAAACTTGCCAAATCACAAACCTGACAAAAAGAAAAGAAAAAAAAAACTGTCATGCATAGGATGTTGCTATTAAGATTGTTTCTGTTCAGTTTGATAAACCAAACTGAATTCCTTCTACAATAATAAGATCACAATGTTCCTTCTTGAACCTCTCTACCCCTTCTATTGCGATTTTTACAGGATCTGATTCCATATAGCTGTAGATGATAAACCAAATTACAGCGTGAATGAGAAATAGATGTAAATTTAAGGAGTTAATGAAATTGAACCTTTCATACAGAAAAAAAGAATCGAGTTTGAAACTTCAATTGATTGTTTCTAGAAAACTCCTCATATCATAGCTAGCAAAGAAATCCAAAGGTTTCAGTAAGAAGGTGGCATTGTGAATGACATAATGGAGAAGACTAGGATCCAAAAGTATAACCTTCCATAGAATGGGATCTCGGCTTTAGTCGCATTTTGCTTCAACTGATCAAAAGCACTAGCTCTAAATGTATCTGCACATACTAGTGTCGGCTTGAAACCCTTCTTCTTATGATAATATGCATATTTCATACAGCTTATTGTCTTTCCAGAACCTACATAGTCAATGTGATAAAGAAAACTATCAAAAACAGAATCACACTGATCAATGCGAAAACACAAGGGAGAGAGAAAGGGAACAAAATATGCTACCTTGCAAACCAACGAACATTATAACGCTTGGTTTCCCCTTTTCTGGAGTGAAAGAAGGCTTCCCTGTATCCAACTGTTGATGGTGGATTTTCGTTCAAGGTTAAATTTGTAAAAAACCAGAAAAATCATGCGCTGACATCTTGTAAAAGATAAAGCCATTTATAAGTGTTGGATATTCCCTCACTTAATTCACCAAGAATGGATCATGTAGCAACAATCCCTTCTTGTGAATTTCATATCGACCTTGTATTTCTGTACTCATTATCGGTGTGGCATGATGACCGAGTGTTACTCTTATAGAGTAACACGAACCTCAAACACTATAATGAATCATTATCGATGTGGCATGAGGCAAGTGTTACTCATATATAGAGTAACACGAACCTCCAAGTACTATAATGAAACCATGTACGAAATACCCGTACTGTGTGATGCTCGGTGTGTTATATTAGCCCGAGCCCCTCTCGGTGTGTTATACTAGCCCGATTGAGCCCCTCTCGGTGTGTTATACTAGCCCGATTGAGCATCCGGACTTGACTGTATAAGTCTCCGGATATGATCTGATCGCAGTCATCCAACTCCATAAGCATGATTGGGTGACCACAGATCAATTCCATCACCCCAAGCATGGTATGGAATACCCACGACCTTAGCTTGCCAAAAGAAAACCGTTCATACCAAGCATTATGACGGAAAACCTAAATTAGGGTTTGCGCATATTACATATGTTGCAAAGTAGTCTCAACCATCCATCTTCGCGGTATAGATGGAGGGTCTAGATGTAGACTCAAAGGGCCCGAGCATGTCAACACGATCACCGTGAGACCGCCTACACACTTGACCCGGTCGGTCAAGACCAACAATGTTTGGCCGTGACAAAATCGTCACCCAAACAAGGTGGCGCACGGCTTTGAAAGCCAAATTATGGTTTCAAGCCATCACGCGCGTCCATCTTCTCCGGTACGAATGGAGGGTCACGGATTAGATTAAACAGTCCAATCATACCGGCATGATCACCGTGGGCCCATCTATCTCCTCATGCGGTCGGCCAAGGCATATCATGCCGGCTAATCCAAAACGCCCGCCCAAACATGCGTGGTTACACTTCCCAAATTGCAAATTGATCTCGACCGCTCAACTTCACCTAGGATGATTTGAATGGCTTAAATCACGTTTTCATGAGATAATCGGTATATGTGTGAACATCAACCTACCACCTACACGCTGGAGTGATCGACCAAGGCCAGGCCAAGGACGGTTGTCTTGGAACGTGTGCGGGAATATCCACGCGGTTATCAACTCCTTTGCGGTAAGAAATTTACTGCCGCAAACCGATCTCAACCACTCAACTGTGTCGGTCAATTTGAGTGGACTAGATCGCACCTTCTTGGGAAAGTGAGACATGGACGTGTACACCGGCATACCATCAACATGCATGACCAGGTCGGTCCTCTCCAAAGCCCTTCCCATGCTTGGTTTCGACCAAGGCGAAGAGTGATGCTTGCGCACCTCTTCAAAAACCTAGTATTCATTAACGGTGCGGATGAGTGTCTCAAACATCATCTCATCCGTTCAACTTCACCGACTTGGTTATACAACCCTGGTCGGGAGTTATTTGGTTAGTGAGGCGTCATTACCCATCACTTTACCACACCACAATGCGATACAGATAAAATACACACGATACTTCACAAGTATCGACTTTACGAATAACGCGGTTATTCAATTCAACGATTACATGCTATCTTTCGTGGATCCACGATCCGCACATTCCGGACATCAATCATGTCACAAACTCGGGGATACTTACTGGGGTATTGGTCTAGCGGTTTACGGCGTGCGGCGTGCAACGCGCCATCACAAGAACGTGTCGGGGAAGTCATGGACGGTTAGAGATGAACCGAAGTGGGCAAGACCGGGTCGTGTATCACCAACGCACAACTCCACTACTCCATCATTCCACTTCCTCCACTTCCCACGAGAGACGTGAATGAGGCTCAATGACTTGTATAAATAGGTTCTCGCCTATTTCAAATAACAACACAAGTTCGGGTCGAGACAGAAAAATCAAGTGTTAATACAAAAATCGTATTCAAACACCCCGAGCCTCCTTACATTAACCGTAAGCCTGCTCACTTTTCTGTCACAAGTCATAAGCAAGCCAACACCTTCACAATCTCAACACCTTCTTCCTTCCCTCCCTAAGATCAACCCCATCTCCTTCACTTTGTGACCAAAACAAGTGCGGAAACGGCCATTTCTTGGTTTAGGCCGGACTTGCACGGATTGATCTCTCGAATCTACAAGCACTCATCGCGCGAGTGCATTTGTTTAGGGTTTAGATTCATTCCTCATCCACACCCCAAATTACCAAATTCTGCGGAGTAGTTTTCACCCATAAACAATTGGCGACCACAAAGTGGGAGATTAATCTCTCGGTTGTAAAGTCAATTTCTTCAAATTCAATTCAATTTCATCAATTTCAAAAAGGGTAGATCTTAGAACCAATTCAATCAACAATTCATTCCAAGATGGTGGAACTGAGGTCCGGAGCAGCAATCAATTCTGATGGAACCAGCATGGATAACACTCCCGGTGTTGATGTACCCGTCAGTGGAGCTGCAACAGTCAATACATCTCGTGGAGCTGTCACTTCTGTCACCAACACTAGCGGAGCAGGAGACATTCCAGTAGGCGTAACGCCTCCCATCACCAGAGCCAGAGCAGCCGCAAATCCCGGCATCTCCTCAAGCGTAACGCCTCCAGTGATCACCCCGCAACGCGTTCACTCCTTCATCAGGACGAGGAGCAGGAGGCACAAGAGGAGGACCACCGTCTATTACCGTTGCAGACTTGATGGAGAAACAGGAAGTTCTTGCTAAGACCCAAACAGATATGGCCGCAACTCAGAAGGAGGTACTCACTTTCCTCAAGACCTTGACTGAACGATTGCCGCAGGATTCACGTCAATCTTTGGAGCCAACAAGAGATGCCTTCAATTCACCCGAGCGGCGTTCCCACTTGGACACGAAGCTCGTGTTGCCCACCGAATGTTCAAGAGAAAGGGACAAGCCACCCAACTTCATCACACGTGAGGATCTAGAACGACTCCTCCAAAGCCGAGGTAAAGGAAATCTGACGGATGCACACCAACACCAACCGCCATACCCTCAAGATATGCAACGGATCCCTTTTCCAAGAGGATACACCTCTCCCGATTCTCCCTCTACGACCAGTCGGTAATGCTCGTGAACACGTCTCTCGATTCTTGGAATCCTTGGGGGAACATGAATACAATCATGTTCTACGCCTAAAAGAATTCTCGAAATCACTTACGGGAGGGCATACACACAGTACAACAACATTGCGCCTAACAGCATATCCAATTGGAGCGAGATGGTCGAGTGCTTTCTACAGGGAAGTATTTCTTTGTGTCTAACAAATCACGTTTTGAATCTGGGAAGAATCCTCCGGCGGAACAACGAACATCCCACGATTTCGTTAAAAGGTTCAACAAGCGCTAGATTGTCACGACCCAATGTCACCGAACGACAATTCTTTGGAATTATGCATCAATGGGATGGTACCCATATACCGCGCTTTGCTAGAGAATCGGGGCTTTCAAACGTTCTCACAACTCCACGAAAGGCTGCAAAACGTTCGGCAAACAACTGCACCTGGCACTACTAGAAAGAACCGAGAGTTGTTCGAAGTGAAGAATTGCGTGAAAGTCGAGGAAGCGGGCGTCTTACGAACAAACAATACAACACCGGTCCTTCTGTGAGTGTAGTAGGCGGAGGAGAATAAAGGAAAGCTTCGATAGCGGAACAACAAACCAAGCGAGCATCCCCGGCACACAAGACTTCGTCTCGAAAAGGAATGGACAAAACTCCTGCCCAGAACGCAAAAGACACATGTTTTCCTTTTCCCATGGATGAAGTGATAGAGCTCCTGGAAGCATGGATCCAAGACGAGGCCGTAAAGTCCCCTGTCGGGCGTCCTCCGACCGAGGAAGAAATGGCGAGATCCCAAATATTGTTGCTACCACAAGTTCGTCCATCATCCAACCAAAGATTGTAACAGTTGAAACAAATATTCAAGGAAAAGGTAGAGACAGGGAACTCCGGCTTGGAAACGAAGGTGTTCATAGAGATCCTCTACCTATCGGGAACGCATGATTTCGGGGATTACTGCCTCGCAAGACCGTACAATCTATGATGGAGCGCATATGTGAAATCTTGTACTTCTCCAAAGGACAGCGTCAAGACATATTCGACCCTCAACCACGTTGTGTCGGGAAGCGTTTACATCGATGTGATCCAAGAACCCCGATCTTTCCCGAAAGATATGAGCAATGGAAACTGGGGACTCCTAACCGTCACTCGTTTGAGAAACGTTGAGTTTGATAACGCGTTGATCGATACGGCTTCAGAATTTAACATCATTACTGTCAAGACCTTGAGAGCGGCAAAGATCTCAAAGCAAGAAGCTACTTGTCATCCAACTGTGGTCAGGGGTTCAGGAGGAGAACTCAGAGATTCATATGGATACATCGACCTTGAAGTCAAAGTAGGAGATGCCTCAACACAAGCAAGGTTCTACGTAGTCAAAGATCATCCCAACTACGACATGATCCTAGGGCGCTCTTGGATACATGACAACAAAGCCATACTGGAAGTCTGTCCTCTACCAGTTTCGATACCCAAAAGAGTCTCCAACACGCCTGCTGGACCACCTGATGACAGTCCGCTGCCGCACCAGCAACTTGCCAATATGACACAACTTCCCGGTGAGAGCCTGTCCGCATACACTGAAAGGTTCCGATCCCAAGTAAGTCTCATCACGCAACTCTCCTTGCAACCTACCGCCCCTCATTCTGACAAGTCCTGGGGACTGGCTCCAACCAACAAACCAACCCCGGCTAGGAGATGTGAATGGGAAGCCGGCCCTTTCAAACGTTTTATCAAGAGCATAGAGGTTGTCTTGGTCAAAGACAACAAGGCCAAGGTCCAAGTGTCTGCACGCTCAAACCCATTCGGGATTGGAGACCTGGTGACGAAGACGACTACATTCAATGTTGGAAGCATGACGGTGAAGGTGACCACTCCACCCGACTCACCCGCCGAAGAGAAGACGAACCATACCAGTAGCGAGATGTTATCCTAGGAGGCTCTTTGCAAGCTCATCAACGCCGATAACCTGGAGGGCGTAACAATTCACTCACGATGGCTCAAACCTTACCGAACTTAAGATACTATGCTATCACTTTCCAAAGATCCTCCACTCCTTAAAACGCTTGTGCTATATTTTTCAGCGTGTTTCCTTTTACGCCTTCATGTCATGTTTGTAATCCCTCCAGAAAATGATTGCAATACTTGCATTCATAGTTAGGGTTTCAATTTTCAATTAAAGCATCATTTTTCATCTGAGAACCTCTCCACTCTTAAAGACACAAAGCCCTGAGCCAGCCTAAATCAACTAGAGCAAGAAAGGAAACCCTAAGCAAACATTTCGCGGGAGGGAGGAAATAGAACGTGTGCGCAAGAAGTGATTTGAGCCATCTGCCCCAGCAAAGCCAGGAAGATCTTGCATCAAGAGTACAGGTCTGTGGATATTCCGCTATAATATTATTTCTTTTACCATTAAGAATTACGTGTGAAGGCACACTCTAGCACCTGAGGAGTTTCAATTCCAGTTTTGACAAAAGGGTTATATATAAAAAAAAAAAAAACTTTTGTTCAAACAATAAAACGAAAGAAGACTTGAACTCAGCTGCCACTGAGTACAAGGAAGATATTCAAATGTACGGAACATGCCTGGGAAAGAAAGAAGGAAATTCTAATCGCCAAGGAGTCGACCTACTTTGCATCACCGTCGGTCTGCTCTATCACTGTTGATGCGCCTCCCTTCGAATCTCCCTCGGTTTACCGCATCGAGACATCTCTGCAGCGTCACGCTCCATCCTAACATCATCAGCAGGATCATCAAAAGGCACATCAACATCAGGAGCCGCACAGGATGCTTTCAAATGTTCAGGTTCGTCTGTATCGGAATCAAGGATTATCACGCCATCCTGGATTGGGTAATCGCGCCTTTCTTCATTCAGAGGTCGTTCATGATCAACTCTCCGCCTCTTCAACCGCGCTGCAAACCTCTCTGCCCTTGCGCTTACTAGCGTCTGCAACGTTTCTTCGCGCCTCCACCGCTCCTCCATGTCAATTGCAGCTGAAAGAGCACAGATACGTCCTCTGGCAATACGAAGGTGTGGAATAGACATCCCCTGTATAGCACGACCGACTTCGCGAAGTGGAAGATCGATCTTAGCCATTACTTCTTCGTGCGCATGGTTTTCAGGCTTGTCAACTTCAAAACTTCTTCCTGGGGAAGCAACAGAATGAGCGTCCTCCGCTTCCATGATAAACTGCAAAGGAGAGGAGGTTATGAGCACAAAAAA
The DNA here is from genome assembly GCA_023531295.1 of Papaver armeniacum. Taxonomy (NCBI): domain Eukaryota; kingdom Viridiplantae; phylum Streptophyta; class Magnoliopsida; order Ranunculales; family Papaveraceae; genus Papaver; species Papaver armeniacum. Next base: position 28,579 of record JAJJWW010017905.1, on the reverse strand, counting down.
AAAATATATATATATATATATATATCAAATCTATCAATCGAAGAAAATCGGAAGCGTGCACCTGAGATATGGAATAAACGACCATGTGAGATGATTCTTTGTAATCTCACAAGTCGAAAGAACAATCTCACAAGTCGACAGAACCCCAGAAGGAAAAGAAGTTTTTACTTACCACCTATGAAGGCTGCTAATTCGGGATAACAATCGACAAGGCTTATCAGATATACTTGAGGAAATCCGTATATGATGAAAGAAGTACACCTGAAGGGGCGGCCGAGCTCAGACATGTACAAGAGGAAACAAGGCGACTCACCAGTTCAAGTCCTGTTTCCTTCGCATCCCTAATCAAGACCAACCGTTCCGAAACGCGACAATGTGAAACTATCCCAGAAATATGTATTCACTCTAGCTTGGTCATTTACGTATGTCACCATCTCATGCCTACCACACAATAGTGTAACCATTGTGTGCTAGGCGAGGACTTAATGTTGATGGTGGATTTTCGTTCAAGGTTAAATTTGTAAAAACCGGAAAAAATCATGCGGTGACATCTTGTAAAAGATAAAGCCATTTATAAGTGTTGGATATTCCCTCACTTAATTCACCAAGAATGGATCATGTAGCAACAATCCCTTCTTGTGAATTTCATATCGACCTTGTATTTCTGTATTCATTATCGGTGTGGCATGATGACCGAGTGTTACTCTTATAGAGTAACACGAACCTCCAAGCACTATAATGAATCATTATCGGTGTGGCATGAGGTAGAGTGTTACTCATATATAGAGTAACACGAACCTCCAAGTACTATAATGAAACCATGTACGAAATACCCGTGCAGGTGATGCTCGGTGTGTTATATTATCCAGAGCCCCTCTCGGTGTGTTATACTAGCCCGATTGAGCCCCTCTCGGTGTGTTGTACTAGCCCGATTGAGCATCCGGACTTGACATTGTATAAGTCTCCTGGATATGATCTGATCAGCTCATCCAACTCCATAAGCATGATTGGGTGACCACGGATCAATTCCATCACCCCAAGCATGGTATGGAATACCCACGGCCTTAGCTTGCCAAAAGAAAACCGTTCATACCAAGCATTATGACGGAAAACCCTAAATTAGGGTTTTGCGCATATTACATATGTTGCAAAGTAGTCTCAACCATCCATCTTCGCGGTATAGACGGAGGGTCTAGATGTACACTCAAAGGGCCCCGAGCATGTCAACACGATCACCGTGAGACCGCCTACACACTTGACCCGGTCGGTCAAGACCAACAATGTTTGGCCATGACAAAATCGTCACCCAAACAGGTGGCGCACGGCTTTGAAAGCCAAATTAGGGTTTCAAGCCATCACGCGCGTCCATCTTCTCGGTACGAATGGAGGGTCACGGATTAGATTAAACGAGTCCAGTCATACCGGCATGATCACGAGTGGGCCCATCTATCTCCTCATGCGGTCGGCCAAGGCATATCATGCCGGCTAATCCAAAACGCCCGCCCAAACATGCGTGGTTACACTTCCCAAATTGCAAATTGATCTCGACCGCTCAACTTCAGGATGATTTGAATGGCTTAAATCACGTTTTCATGAGATAATCAGGTATAGGTGTGAACATCAACCTACCACCTACACGCTGGGTGATCGACCAAGACCGACCAAGGACGGTTGTCTTGGAACGCGTGCGGGAATATCACGCGGTTATCAACTCCTTTGCGGTAAGAAATATCTGCCGCAAACCGATCTCAACCACTCAACTGTGCCGGTCAATTTGAGTGGCCTAGATCGTGCCTTCTTGGGAAAGTGAGACATGGGACGTGTACACTTACGGCATACCATCAACATGCATGACCGGTCGGTCCTCTCCAAAGCCCTTCCCATGCTTGGTTTCGACCAAGGCAAGAGTGATGCTTGCGCACCTCTTCAAAAACCCTAGTATTCATTAACGGTCGCAGATGAGTGTCTCAAACATCATCTCATCCGTTCAACTTCACCCGACTTGGTTATACAACCCTGTCGGGGAGTTATTTGGTTAGTGAGGCGTCATTACCCATCACTTTACCACACCACAATGTAGTACTGCATAAAATACACACGATACTTCACAAAGTATCGACTTTCGAATAACGCAGATTATTCAATTCAAAGATTACATGCTATCTTTCGTGGATCCACGATCCGCACATTCCGAACATCAATCATGTCACAAAGCCCGGGATACTTACTTGGGTATTGGTCTGGCGGTTTACAGCGTGCAGCGTGCAACGCGCCATCACAAGAACGTGTCAGGAAGTCATGGACGGTTAGAGATGAACTGGAGAAGTGGGCAAGACTGGTCGTGTATCACCAACGCACAACTCCACTACTCCATCATTCCACTTCCTCCACTTCCCACGAGAGACGTGAATGAGGCTCAATGACTTGTATAAATAGGTTCTCCGCCCTATTTCAAATAACAACACAAGTTCAGACGAGACAGAAAATCAAGTGTTAATACAAAAATCATATTCAAACACCCAGAGCCTCCTTACATTAACCGTAAGCCTGCTCACTTTTCTGTCACAAGTCATAAGCAAGCCAACACCTTCACAATCTCAACACCTTCTTCGCTTCCCTCCCTAAGATCAACCCCATCTCCTTCACTTTGTGACCAGAAACAAGTCTGGAACGGCCATTTCTTGGTTTAGGCCGGACTTGCACTGATTGATCTCTCGAATCTACAAGCACTCATCGCGCGAGTGCATTTGTTTAGGGTTTAGATTCATTCCTCATCCACACCCCAAATTACCAAATTCTGCGGGGAGTAGTTTTCACCCATAAACACCAACATTTTACGTAACTCATTGAACACGGCCTGACAAAAGAAGAGAAACTTTTATTATTGCATAGCAAAAGTTGCAGGATAACAAAAGCTTTATCAGAAAACTCAAAAACATAGAAGCAGAAAACCCAAAAGCTAAAAATTTAAATATTAGCAAACTGCAAGTCCAATAAAAAAAAAGAATTGCTGTAAATTTTCCTTGACTATAATTCCCAAATGTCCAAACACAAATACAGAAATCAAAAACATAGCTTAGCCTACATTTTGATTATCACCATTTTAATGAGGTATCAACTAGTTAGGCAAACGTCACTAAGGATTTTCTTATAGACTCGAATGAACAATGTGGAAACTTCACATTCAAGGGTGATTTACCGAATCCAACTTGCTGCTAACCAGGTGGACATTAGTACTTCATGGACCTAGTGCCTACTGATAGACGCATTTATGTGTCTAATTTGTCCTCAATGTTTCGTATTGTTAGTACTCGTTTTCGTCCTTATTTTGGTGTTTTGTGTGTTTGTAGGTATTTTTTGGAAATAAAGGTTGTTGGAAAATTCGGCTCGAAAAGTTGCTCCGAACACCCCCGGAGGACATTTGCTATTCGGACTCCCACTTTGGATAAGGGGTAACCCAATTTCTAAGGGGCAACCTATTGCTATTCGCACCACTGATAGGTGTAGAATACACCTAATTTACTATCTAGTAGTTTATGCTTTCTTTGCTATTTTTCTTGTAAATTATGTATTTTACGCTTGTTTTTCGAGTTTTATAGCTACTTTGGAGTCGCACGGAGGAAAAGAAGAAGAAATCACCCAATTTGAGCCAAAAGGGCAAAAAGGTCATTTTACAGGCATGTGCTATCTGGAGCTCAATCGAGGTTAAGGGACCAACTTGGTTAGCCCTATCGGAAGTGACCACTCATTAAAAGCACCCCGGTCTGGGGTGGACTTATCCGGGGTGTACAGATCCAACCCACAACCCTACATGAGAGAATTCCTCTCATTCATCACATTTCCCATTTCTCCTAAATTGAGAGAGAAAAGCGAGTTCTCTGCCGAGACCAAATCGAAAATTAGGCAAAGAAATTGAGAGATTGAGGAGCCTGATTTTGAGAGATAAAGAGGATGATGGTCAACCGCCATGAATAGCAGACGAAGAATAATGACAAGGGTTGTTTTGATGTTGTCGGAGAAAAAGGGGATCCGAGGAATGTGACCGTGGTTGAATCTAAAATGGGTAGTTGTGTTGATCGAGAATGAACTGAGATCGAGAATAATGATGGGTTTAATTCGAACTAGAATTTGATTCGAAGTTGGGTTCAAGTTTGCGGATCGAGAAGCTTTTTTCTCAGTGGTTGAAATCATTTGAGCATGGAGTCTCATTAATTGAAATGGGCTCTTGTTCAATTGAGATAGGAGAGATCGAATTGATGGGATTACTGGCGATGCTAAAGATGGGTTTGATTTGGAGGTGAGTCAATCGATGCTGCTGTCGATTCAGTGAAAGAATGGAGTTTTGGTGGTCTTGTGGTTGAACTGGAGAGCGACTTGAAGATGAAAAAGAAGTAATGGGTTTTGTAGAAAGACAGGGAAAGAACGAGTGAGATTGTGCGGTAGTTTTGAGTATAATGAGATGGAGATAGGAAGGAGAAGATTTATTTGCAAAATGTTCAAACTCAAACTGAAAGCAACAGGGATGGGTTTTTGTTGGTGGTTCGATTCGGGAAGAACATTTGTTCTTTGTGTTGTCGATTTGGGAAATGAAGAACAAAGCGAAGCAAGGCAATTGTGTTGAGTGAATTGAAGTAGATGTATGTTAGGATGAATTTGTCACGAGGATGGAGCCAATGAGGCCTCAAATTGGCGGAAGACCTATAAACGAATAGAACTCGGTCGGTTTTACCGCTCGACGAGTTGACTCAGTGAGTCCGAGGAGCGACTCAGCTGAGTAAGACCGAGTAAGATGCTGACTCGGTGGCTGACTCCTCTCTGACTTGACCCGCTGACTAACAGTTGACTGACGGTTGACCACTTTGACCGTTAGTCCTAACGGAGGACTGACGGAATATTCCGTCGAATATTCCCCTGACGGAGAAATTTTCCAGTGGCCGGCGGCGACTTATTCCGGCCGGATTCCTAGCCACAATCCCGTTTCCGGAGCTAAAAATTCCGAATTTTCTATGGACTTCTCTCATGGGTGTGAAGACTTGGGCTTGGAATTGGATGGAGAATTGGACTCAAATTTGGAAAGAGAAGGTGGAAGAGTTGAGAAAAGCTTGGATTTGGAAATTGAATTGCAAAAGAAAAAGGATTCTATTCCTTGGAAGATTTGGAGAATGTTGAAGCCTATAATAGAGAAGTTTTCTACACATCTCTACACATCTCTACACACACAACAATTCTTTTCTTTTCTTATTCTTTGTGTGAACTCTTTAACATGAGTAGCTAATTTTATTGATTGAGGATGAATTCCTAGTTCTTAATTTATGTTTTGAGTTTTTGTTTTCAATTCTATTTTGAAGTTTTTCACATGATTATCGTTTGTTTTTACTAATAGGAATGATCTTAAAGACATTCATGATTGATTGATAGATTGTTTGGGTGGCCAACTAAATTGATTTGTTAATTCGATCTAAAGCTAGTGAAAGTTAGGGGGATAAGTAATCGTTTCTTGACTCTTTACATAAGTAGCAAACACGAGACCTTGCGGAGGGATTCCGTGGAGCAATTGTGTGTAGAAACAACGTTAGCAAGTAGACCTTGATCTAAGAGTCTAACTTCTAATATTAACCTAATAAGTTCATAAATCTTAATGCGTTTATTTAAATTACATCTAGAGTGAGCTACTACTAGGTGGTTTGGTAAATAGAATCCAGTGAGTCGAGAACTTCCGTGTCCGGTGATACAAGGGATTTAGGGGTTTAGCACTAGTTAGCCGCTTTACCTACGGTTGGTGATAATCTGTGACTAATAACAAGTAGAAAAGAACATAACTTGATTCATTATTTTGCAAACGAAGAAGGATTCCTTGATCTTGTTTCTCTTATTGCTTTCAACTTTATCTTTTAATTGCTTTGTTTATTTTCTTTTGCTTTTACACCCCCTTTCGTGACAATTTTTACAACTAGAATCTCGTGCTCCTCGTGGGATCGACCTTGACTACCCTATATTACTTGTTAATTAGGTAGTAAAGTATTAATTAATTTGTTGTGGTTACGACACGCATCAAATTTTAGGCGCCGCTAGCCGGGAACAACAGATGATTTTAGTTGTTTTTATTTTTCTTTTTGGTTTATTCTTGCTTTGTTAGATTCTATACCGTATCTAACTTAGTTTTTGAATCTTATTTCAGGTATCGGTTTTCCATGTATGGTGGACAAGAGCAAGCATATTACAACAATCAACACGGTTTTCAACCTCAACATTATGACAACTTCCAACCATCCTTAGGATACAATCAAAACCAATATTTTGGCTATGATAAATTTTCTACGAACCTTTATGGATATTCTCATACATATCAACAACCTTATGACGGGTATGTAAGTGGACAATCACATGGATGGAAGGATAGTTATGCATCTAACAATTTGTTTTCTAGTAATGTGCAGACAGAGAATTTGGAATATACTCCTCTTCATCGTGTTTTTCCTTCACTTTTTCCAAAAGAGGAGATACGATCTATAAACTCTATAAACGGTGGTAAGCGTGTGAACGTCGAAACTTGCACAGAAATTATACAAATTGGAAGATGATGGAGACTCGGAAGAGCTTGTCGCAGAAATTAGTAGGACTATTCATATGGAACTTAAACGACGTCGGGATAAAGGTTATGAAACCGATGAAGATTCTTATTATGGTGAGTCTGAAAATGAAGATGATTGTGTTGAAAAGGACCAACCTTTGGAGACTTTTGAAGACGCTAGTGTAGCTTACTCGAGCCTTGATCTTAATAATGATCAAACACCTATTCAAAAGGTAGAGCTTGAGGAAGATGCATTTATTGCTTGGCAAAAATTCCTTAGGGAAAGATGGGAGTCCGCGGAAGTGTATGAGTGTTGCGACAATGAGGAAGTTATTCCAACTCCGGATCATAATAACGATCCTTCACCTATTCAAAAGGAGGAGATTGGGTGTGACTTACCTATTGTTATAAACGGTGTAACACCCGCACATGAAGATCTTACAATCTATACCGATGAAAATCATTTTAGTGAATGGCCCGATTAGATGATGAGAATGTTGAAGAGATGATACTAGAGGATGAAACCACATTCATTGATTTTGTGGAAGATTCAATTGAACTTGCGAATGATTTTAATGATGCCGAGACTTTGGTTAAGGTAGAAAACGACGAAGAATGGTTGCAAGGTTTAATAGAGGACCACGATATACAAGAGGTAAGTGATTCACTTGAATTTTTTAAGGATGAAGAGGATTCTATAATACAAGAGATTGTGCAAGGTTTGTCTAACCCTTTGCATATTGATTCTTCTCCTTTACCTCTTATTGGTTTGAATGTATGTGCTTCAAAGTATTTTTGGATGATTTTGTTTCTAGATATCCACCATTGGAAACACTTGATTCTAACACCATGCGGGTTTGCCAAGAGGAACACATGGAAATTCCCAAATTCTATGTTCTTTATACACTTCCGAGTGTGGACGAGAATAAGTGTGGGGGAAATTTCTATCGAGCGATAATTTCATTATTATTTTCTTGTGCTAACATTTGTATGGAGTTATTGTTTGCAAAACAGTGTATTATGGGTGGATCCTCAAATTTTCCGATTGTTGGTATATGGGAATGAATCTTGCAAAAGCTAAGTCGGGCCGTCGACTTTAAAACAAGCGCTTAATGGGAGGCAACCCATAGGTTTTGTATTTCTTATCTTTTTGCTTTTTGTTAATTCTTTTTCTTGTTTCTTATCATGTTAAAATTTCCCACCTTGACTTTACTAGGAGGATTCAATTACATTGAGGACAATGTAAGGTTTAAGTATGGGGAGTGGTTAAGCATGTTTTTAAAACAAAAATTAAAAAAAAAAAAAAAAAAAAAAAAGTTTTTCATAAAAACTCCAACTTTTAAAGATTTTAGAGTCACTAGCATATTTCTAGGTATGTTTACATAGAGATTTTGACCGACATAATTGAACTTGGAAATGTTAGAGAACTACATTCGGATTTCTTGCTTGTTTGAGTGTTAAATTGTAGTTGCAGGAAATCCCACAATACACCCCTCACTATATTTTGTTAAACTAATCCATTCAAGAGATAATAGAAGAACAATTATGAATGTTTATTAATAACTTTCTTGAATCTTTACACAGGAAAATGAGATTACACTTAAGAACTTACAAATGTTTCTCTCTTTCTCTCTCCTAATGACTTATTCTCCAATCCAAAAGAGACTTCCTCTACGATAGATCCACTCATCCCTTTATATAGGGTAGTACATAGTGAATGACGGCTAAAGTTTGTCCCCTTATTTTCGGAAATGTCTTGCGAAGTGTCGCAGCGTACAAATATTCATATTCGCGACACTTCTTAACTTTCGCCAGATTTCATATCTTCCTATCGTCATCCAAAGGCGTCATTTACATTTAATCTTCTGCGACTGACTCGCAGTGTTGTTATTCGTTGTCTTCGCGTAGAGTTGTTGTCGCGATATTCTGATCCTACATCTTGCCTCTTTTTTCTTGAATATTGCTTGAAGAGTGATCTTTAAGAAAAAATACGTTGTTGTAATAGTTTCTGATTTTTATTGATGAAGGAACGAGCGAAAGAATACTTGGACTTGAAAAGTACGTACTTGCCTCTATTCTTTGGCGAAGTTCAAGTTTTAGAGGTATGTATGCAATATCATTTCTTGCCTCATGGGTTATGGAAAATAATGGATCTCGCAATCTCTTCTCGCGAGTTAAGAAAATAATTGAATCTCATATGATAAGAAAATATGTTGTGCAATACCCGAATATTACATCTTCTCGCCTCTCTTTATGTTTCCTTATGTTGTGTGATATCCGAATTCTTTGTCGCAACCGTTCATTTTCCACTAAAAATCTTCTTCAGCATAACTCCATGAATCTAGGAATGACCGTTTACACGTGTATAAAACCATCCTTTTTACCGGTACATTTAATGTTATCCGGTCATAACACTTTCTTGCCTATTTATAGGAGAGTCTTTTATGAAGAACACTTCTTTCCTTCTATTTCATCTCCTTTATCGTCTAAAACTGTCCTTCTCGCTATTCTTCTTCAATATCGTCTTCATCATCCTTCTGTTATTTCTTATTTACTATTATTTCCATGGCATCCAGGTTTGTTAGTCTTGCTAGATTCGATTGATTCTATGATTGATTGATTTTGTGATTAATTTCACTTTTTGAGATTATCTTATTCTTTTTAATCTTTTTTCCGCCATTTTTGTTTCAAAGAACAAACCCAAAGACCAAATTCACCGTGAAGAACCCCCTTCTTTCTTTGGATTCACAGCCGAAACCAACTTCTCAACATGAGTCCACCTTGCCACCAAAGTCCTCTTCGCAAGCTAAACATACCGCTTCTAAAAGAAAGCCTGCGAGCGATAAGGTATTTTAAAGAAGTATTTGCCTTTTAAGAACAATATCGTTGCCTCTGTTTCTTACTTAATTTATCATTCGCAGGATGACAATACTATTGACAAGACTCCCAAAAGATCTCGCCACTCTAAACCTGTTACTCCTGATGTTCCTTTTCCCTCATTTTCACCTTCTTCTTCTATTGCGAAATCATCGCCAGACAATCTTGTCACAAATGACAATATTCTTATGCCTCAACTCCTTTTAGATCAGGTTCCTCATAATAATCCTACTATAGATGAACTTATCCCTTCTCCTACCATCAATATCCCTGTCATTCCTCCAATCACTTCCTTTCCTGAAACCTCCTCTTCCCATGATGTTCCTTTGGCGAAGAATGATTCGTCTCTTTCTTCTTTACCCGATCAAATCCCTCTTACTGGCAGAAATTTGGAAGGAATAAACGTGGCTTTCAAAGTTCTCTCAGACCTTGTGAATGATGCTAAAAAGAATTCTGTCGATCCTGTCAAGTCTGAAGTCTGCGAGATTTTGAGTAAACATCTTGGTCCTGACAGAATCTCGCAAGCATCCTTAGTTCAAGAAGTTAATGTGCTGAAAAATGATCTTCAAGCTATGACTGCTAAATGCAATAATCTCCATCTTGAAAATCAAAAATTTCACAACCTCTCACTAGATCGTGATAATCTTCGCAAGAAGAATGAAGAGTTAAAAGGTATGCTTCTTCCCCTCTTAAGTTCTCTTTTTTTTTTTTTTTTTTTTTTTTTTTTTTTAAAAATTAAACTTTTTTTCGCCCTTTAAGCTTTAAACCAGAAACGAATAATGGAGATATATCAGTTGGAATCAACTGTTGAAGAGGTTCGAGTTGAAAGAGATGCTTGGATGGAGCAATATAACTTCTTAAATAATCTTCATACATATGCCGTTGATCAAATAGATAATTTGTCTAAAGAAAACTTTGATTTAGTTCAAGTCAGCAAGACTCATTAAGTAAAGACTTGTCTCGCCTTTCTTATTCTTTGACTAAGGCTAATTTGGGGTTGGAAACTTTATCAGATGAGAATGAGACCCTTTCTCAGGAAAAGCGATCTCTGCTAAGCAAGGTCGCGACCTATTCGCAAGAATATGATGCTTGTCAAAAACTTCATGAAGAACAAGAACAAACCATTTATTCTTTGAAAAAGCAACTTGAAGAAATTATCGCGAGAGAGATAAACTTATTCGTGTAAGTAATAACCTTAAGTCTAAAAGCAAACCAATTCAAAGATCAATGTTCCAAATTAGAAAAATCCAACTCTACTCTTGTGACCGAGAATTCTATACTTGTTTCGAATGAAAAGAGCTTGCGAGCTCGATTGAAAGGCCTAGTTGGAGATACATTTGATGATGCCATGGACTGTTTGGGGAATAATTTTGACTTTAATTCAAAGATCTTACTTCTCGAAGGAAGGTAGTCATATTATTTGACTATCTTAATCCATTAATTATTCTAAAAATCTTTAATTATCTTTAATCTTGTGCACTTGTTTTGCAGGACTCGAGAAGAAACTTCGCTCTACTATCTCCACCCTCGGATCGATTACTCTAAGATTCGCAAAGAAAATGGGTTACTCGCCGCTTCTCTTGCTCGCTCTCGCGACCAGGTGCGGAAACGAAGATTTGATTATATGTCTTATTGTAAGGACATAGATAGTAAGAATCGTCAAAAGGCGTTGCTTCGTCAATTCCCCTCAAAGCTGAAGTCCTTGTGAATGAGATTTTATTGTCTAAGTCCCTTGATGCTATTCATGTTGATCCTTTGGAAGTAAGTGATGATGAAGTCCCCGATTCTCCGACAAGTGATTATGACTATGAAAGCGGCGAAGATATCGCTAACATCAAGTTATCAACAAAGATCCGACCGAAAAAATTTCGATGAAAATCCACCACCGGCGAGAATGAAGGTGCTGAAAATATTTACGATGAACATCCATTGACCGGTGAAGGTGAAGTCGAGAAAGGCAAAGTGAAAGATCTCAACCATCTTCTCGTAGTTGATAATATTGATGTAGAGAATTAAACTTTCTTTGTAATTTGTCAAAACTTCTTTTTGTTTGTAAGGATTAAGTCGTTGATCGAGTAATCCCTTGCTTTCTCCTTTTCCTCTTATTTAGGATTTTTGACCATAACTTCGCGAGCATGTTCGCTTCGAATATTTTGTTAAGTAAAATCGCCTCAATTAGGAATTCCACTTTATCTCTTTTCATTGCGACAAGATCGCAGGCCGCCTTTACATTTTCATGTAATGACCCATTGACCTTGTCTTATCATGTTTGATGGTCTTCTAAGTTTGACCTTCCTAATTAAAGGTCTCACTGGCCACCCTTTATTGCGACAAGATCGCAGGACGTCTTTACACTTGCATGTAAAAACCCATTGACCTTGTCTTATCATTATTCAAGTATTTTTGCCTCTGCAGGATATTTGGCTTATGACAATATGACAGACAGCCTAAAATCTCTTGCGAAAGAAAAGCCCCATGACATTGCCGTCTTGCGACGAAATCGCAGGACGTCTTTACACTTGCGTGCAAGGACCCATTGATCTCGTCTTACCCTCGCGTTAGTATTATTGCCTCTGCAGGATCATTGCACAAATATGACAAGCCTAAGTTTCCTTGCAGAAACAAAGCCTCGTGACATTTGCGTCTTTGGCACTTATCAGCTCCCTAATGGAGGGTGCCGCCCTTATCACCTCCCCGGTTGCCCCTTCAAGGAGGCGTACATCGGCCATACAAGGCTAGCTCCTCCCATCCGGTCTTAACAACAACCAGCTTGTTTTCGCAGCCTCTTATCCCTTATACCTATAGAGTTTATGGTTACAAGGCTGCACCCTAAGTGGAGTTTTCTTCGGGCCGAGTGCAGCATGCGCCAAGACTTGTCAAGAGTGGTAAGGAAGTTCCATGCTCCCCGCACTCTTGACTCAACCGTGTACCTCGGCGCCTTGATCATACGCTGACTCCTTGAAAGAGGCCCTCGGTCGCCCAACCAGGGTATAACCTACATATATAGTTGGGAATCCAAGGTACCTCCTCCGGGATAGGCTTTCATGGGCCCCAATTCTGCATGACTCGGGTTCCGGGGCGGTGTAACCTTTTCCCCTGAGCCATGTTAAGAGATACCCCCTTATATGACGCACTTTAGGTCTTACATTTGCCTCTTACGAAATGTTATTCGCGAACTAGGGTGTACGCCATAAAGGTTCGTCCCATTCATTCGATCATGTTTATTCATTCATTCATTCTTCTTGCGAGACATTCGCTGATATTTTGGTTTGAATTTTATTGATTTTCTTAGATATCTTGCATTAGAGCACTTCATCTGACCCACTTTTATGGGTAATATTTCTTTAGATATAATCTGTTCCACGGCCTTCCCAATCTTTGTCCCACATCTTTACCTTCGGGATCCACCAATCTATAAGCCCCTGTACCAACTACTTCTTTGATAATATAAGGTCCATCCCATTTTCTCGCCAGCTTGCCTCCATTTTCTCGCTGATATATTGGTGTCTCTCGCAATACCAGGTCCCCTGGTTGAAATTCACGTATCTTCACACGCTTGTTATATTCTCTGGCCAATCTTCGTTGATAATTCTCCATGTGTCGTAACGCCTTCTCCCTTTTCTCTTCTAATTCGTCCAACTTGATTAGAATGTTTCCTGCACTAAGATTTTTCTCCCAAACTTCTTTTTTAGTTGTCGGGATCATGACTTCTGTTGGGAGCACAACCAACTCCATATGTTAAGCAAAAAGGTGACATTCCAAAGTAGCTTCTCTTCTTGTTGTATTATATGCCCATACTGCACTGGGTACTTGTTCGCACCATCCTCTATTGTGTCCTTCTAACTTCTTCTTCAATATATCCGCAATTGTTTTATTTGTTGCCTCACTTTGACCGTTAGCTTGCGGATATAGTGGAGTCGATTTCCCACATCTTATTTGAAATGCATTAAGTAACAACTCTATGTTTTGCCCTTCGAATTGTTTCCCATTATCAGATACCAACTGTGCGGGAATCCCAAATCTGCATATAATATTCTCGAATATGAAAGTGAAAACGTCTTTGTCGCGAATGTGTTGTACCGCTTTCACTTCTTCCCATTTGGTGAAATAATCCGTTGCGACAATTAAGTATCTTCTCCGCCTGTTCCTGGTAAAAAGGTCCCACGATATCTAAACCCCACTTTCCAAAAGGCCATACATTCTTAGAAGAATTTAATGGTGCCCTGTGCATGTATTTTCTTCCCATGTCTTTGACATTCTTCGCAGCGTCTTGACATCGCTCTCGCGTCCTCATGCATATACTACGCATAATATCCTTGCATTTTTGCTTTATACGCTAAAGATCTTCCACCACTATGATTTCCAAGATCTCCGCTATGCAACATCTTCAATATGATTTCTCCCTCTTCCCTTGCTAAGCATCGAAGTGAAGGTCCATCAAAGATCGCCGATAAAGCACACCATCTCTTAATTCATAATTGCTGTACACGGCTTTTTAATTTGTGTGCTTCTAATCTATTTCTTGGTGTCTCCCCTTTCATCAAGTAGGCGTGAAGTTCTGTTCTCCAATCTTTATCGCGACATTGTGGTATGTCTTCTACTAACATTGTATCCGCTTCTTGCCCTTCTTCTTTATTAATTGATGGTGCCAAAAGTGTTTGTATTTTGATATTCCTCGCAATGGGGTCTGTCATCATGCTTGATATAAAGGCAAAGCGTCTGCGAGTCTGTTATTTCTCCTTGATATATTCCTCCATCTCATTTTTGGTATCTCATCTTGATAATTCCTCGACAAGCTTTCTATACTTTTGCAAAGATGGCTCATTTGTAGCGTATTTCTCTCGTTATCTCGCGAATTGCCAATCGCGAATCACCGTAATCCTCACATTTTCTAGTTTCATTTCTATTGCGAATCGCAAAGCATGTATTATGGCTTCATACTCCGTTTCATTATTAGTGGATTCAAACTCCAATCTAAAAGAGAAAGCTAATTTATTGCCTTCCTCCGCGAAATCACAACAATTCCCACTCCATTACCTTCTCCATTTGATGATCCGTCTACCAATATTTCCCACCTATCCGGTTCATTAACAAATCATTTGGGTCTCCATGCTCTTCTTCTACATCCATCATTTCATCCACTGCTTCATCTTCCTCCAAAGGAAATTCTGCCAAAAAGTCTGCGACTACCTGTGACTTGGTTGAAGATAATATTTCATATTGGAGTTTATAATGACTTATTTGGGCATTCCACCTTTCTACTCTTCCGGATCTTTTTGAATTTTTCATTACTGATTCGATTGGTACTTTTGTTATCACCCTGACAGTATGTGCTTGAAAATATATGCGAAGCTTAAATGTTGCGTAGACTAACGCTAGGATTAATTTTTCAATCTTCGAATAATTCCTTTCTGCGGCATTAAAAGTTTTACTGATATAGTAAATCGGTTTTTCTATTCCTATTGTCTATTCGCAGCAACATCAAGCTTAACGCATCACGACGTTGTCGCAAGATATACCAACAATTCCTCTCCTGTTTCGCTTTTTGCATAATGGATACTTCCATTAAATGTTCTTTAATTCCTTGTAAAGCCTTTTCACATTCGTCTGCCATTTAAATTTCGATCCCTTTTTCAAGATGTTTGAAAAATGCTTGCACTTATCGGATGATCGCGAAATGAATCTTCTAGCGACGCTAACAACCCATTAAGCTTTTGGACATCCTTTATTATCGCAGTGTTGGCATATCGCGAACTCGCTTTCACTTTCTCCGGGTCAACTTGTATTCCTTCCTTTGATACTATATAACCCAAAAATTTTCCCGATGCCACTCCGAAGGTACATTTTTCTGGATTTACTTTGATGTTGAATCGCCTCATCTGTTCAAAAATTTCTTTCGAGATCTTGTACATGGTTTTCGCTTTCTTACTTTTTACGAGCATATCATCTACGTATACTTCCAGTGTTTTATGTATCCATTCCGCGAACACTTCTTCTCCCATAGGGGTTGGCCCCATGACATTTTCATTTAAGCCCCATGTACATATTCTCTTGCGACAATATGTAGTTGCAGGAAATCCCACAATACACCCCTCACTATATTTTGTTAAACTAATCCATTCAAGAGATAATAGAAGAACAATTATGAATGTTTATTAATAACTTTCTTGAATCTTTACACAGGAAAATGAGATTACACTTAAGAACTTACAAATGTTTCTCTCTTTCTCTCTCCTAATGACTTATTCTCCAATCCAAAAGAGACTTCCTCTACGATAGATCCACTCATCCCTTTATATAGGGTAGTACATAGTGAATGACAGCTAAGCTGTCCCCTTATTTTCGGAAATGTCTTGCGAAGTGTCGCGAGCGTACAAATATTCATATTCGCGACACTTCTTAACTTTCGCCAGATTTCATATCTTCCTATCGTCATCCAAAGGCGTCATTTACATTTAATCTTAACGACCCGACTCGCAAAGTGTTGTTGTTCGTTGTCTTCGCGTAGAGTTGTTGTCGCGATATTCTGATCCTACATAAATAATGGATTTAATCATCTTGCGTGATGCGAATTTGGTGCGGGGAGAAGGGCATTATTAGAGTTGCGATCAATCATTAGTGGAGACTACCCGTATTCATATCATGAGAGGCACCCAGACCAGAATTCTTCCATCTACTAAAGAGCTTCTTTTGAGTGTGTGTCACCGTACGTTAATTCGGGTAGAATGGTGAGCTACCCAACCTCCCACCAATAGAAGCACTACTCTTTGATCTCTTGAGTGCTAATTTTGTCAATCATGAGGGTGACGTCTATAGATGAAAGCTTCCTTCTTGTAGTTCGATTTGCGATTAGCACCATTCTCTCTCTCTCGACAACAACGGATCCATAGAAACACATTCATCATCAACAAGGAGCGACATCAAAATCTACAAGGAAAGTTGGAAAAGTTTATGGTTTACAAGCAACGGAACGAAAAAAAAAAAGAGCAAATTTCAAATACAAGTAAAGCAACATACAAATGAGCGGATTTTTACATATATGTTGAGGACTTACAATACAATGTGGTAATTTTATATTCAAGTATGAAGACTTATTCATGAAAGCGAAGAAAAGTAAAAGGTGAAAATTTTTGAAGTTTATGATTTCAAGACGATACAAGTTGTGAAGAATCAAGCGGTAAAATACTTCTCCCACGGCCATGGTTTATTTTTTTGTATTTAATTTCTCTTGTTTAAAAAAAAAAAAAAAAAAAAAAAAATTGAAAAAAAAAAAAAACAAGAGAAATATTTGTATAAGCCGTGGGGAAGGAAAATCTATAAGGAAGTTTCAAGCGACAAGGATTTTTAAGGTATAAGAGTTACAAATTGTCAAGGATTTATGAAATTCGAGAGTTTATCATCAATAGTTGAAACCGAAGACGAAGACCATGAAGACGAGGGAGCGGAAGACATTTCTATTGGATGCCGTGGAGAGTGGTGTTATCATAATTGGCGATCGGATGTGAAGGTGAGTAAGTAATCTCATCCTCGGTAATATGGTTGATTTCCTTTCTTAGAGATCGTCAGAAAAAATGGGTTTTCAAAATGTTAAAAGATGTGGGTTTTTTAAAAATATTTCGGAAGTTGTCCTTCCCACCATTCAACGTGTCGCAGGGAATTCTCTCTTCATTCCTACTGCACACATGTGAGAACCATAAAAGCCAGTCTTTTTGAGTGCAATTACCATAAAATCCTTTTTGGTGAGGCAGAAGTCGAGGCGAAATGCTTATTGATCGTTTCTCAAACACGCGTTCTCTCATTATGGGGTGGTTATTTCTCACTCAACATTTAAGAATGAGAATATGTTCTTTAGTATTTCTAACTTCTTATTACTAGCATGCAGAAACTCTATGTCCTCATAACTTTTTGGATGCTTGTGACGCTTGAACGCTTTGAAGTTGTGAGTTTTAGTCCTGATTTGCTCGAGGACTAGCAAAGTCTAAGTGTGGGGGAATTTGATAGGTGTAGAATACACCTAATTTACTATCTAGTAGTTTATGCTTTCTTTGCTATTTTTCTTGTAAATTATGTATTTTACGCTTGTTTTGAGTTTTATAGCTACTTTGGAGTCACACGGAGGAAAAGAAGAAGAAATCACCCAATTTGAGCCAAAAGGGCAAAAAGGTCATTTTATAGGCATGTGCTATCTGGAGCTCAATCGAGGTTAAGGGACTGCCAACTTGGTTAGCCCCTATCGGAAGTGACCACTCATTAAAAGCACCCAGTCCGGGGTGGACTTATCCTGGTGTACCGGATCCAACCCACAACCCTACATGAGAGAATTCCTCTCATTCATCACATTTCCCATTTCTCCGAAATTGAGAGAAAAAGCGAGTTCTCGCCGAGACCAAATCGAAAATTAGGCAAAGAAATTGAGAGATTGAGAGCCGATTTTGAGAGATAAAGAGGATGATGGGCTGCCGCCATGAATAAAGCAGACGAAGAATAATGACAAGGGTTCGTTTTTGATGTTGTCGGAGAAAAAAGGGGATCCGAGGAATGTGACCGTGGTTGAATCTAAAATGGGTAGTCATGTGTTGATCGAGAATGAATCTGAGATCGAGAATAATGATGGGTTTAATTCGAACTAGAATTTGATTCAGGTTGGGTTCAAGTTTGCAGATCGAGAAGCTTTTTCTGGTGGTTGAAATCATTTGAGCATGGGTCTGTTAATTGAAATGGGCTCTGTTCAATTGAGATAGGAGAGATCGAATTGATGGGATTCTAGCGATGCTAAAGATGGGTTTGATTTGGAGGTGAGTCAATCGATGCTTTTTGTCGATTCAGTGAAAGAATGGAGTGTTGGTGGTCTTTGTGGTTGAACCTGGAGAGCGACTTGAAGATGAAAAGAAGTAATGGGTTTTGTAGAGAAGACAGGGAAAGAACGAGCCGAGATTGTGCGGTAGTTTTGAGTAATGATGGAGATAGGAAGGAGAAGACGATCTTTGCAAAATGTTCAGCTCAAACTGAAGAAGCAACAGGGATGGGTTTTTGTTGGTGGTTCGGATTCGGGAAGAACATTTGTTGTGTGATTTGTCGATTTGGGAAATGAAGAACAAAGCGACAAAGGCAATTGTGTTGAGTGAATTGAAGTAGATGTATGTTAGGATGAATTTGTCACAGGATGGAGTCAATGAGGCCTGAAATTGGCCGGGAAGACCTATAAACGAATAGAACTCGGCCAGTTTTCTGCTCTGGCGAGTTGACTCAGTGAGTCCGAGGAGCGACTCAGCTGAGTAAGACCGAGTAAGATGCTGACTCGGTGGCTGACTCCTCTCTGACTTGACCCGCTGACTAACAGTTGACTGACGGTTGACCACTTTGACCGTTAGTCCTAACGGAGGATTGACGGAATATTCCGTCGAATATTCCCCTGACGGAGAAATTTTCCAGTGGCCTGGCCGACTTATTCCTGCTGGGATTCCGCCCACAATCCCGATTTTCCGGCGAGCTAAAAATTCCAGAATTTTCTATGGACTTCTCTCATGGGTGTGAAGACTTGGGCTTGGAATTGGATGGAGAATTGGACTCAAATTTGGAAAGAGAAGGTGGAAGAGTTGACAAAATCTTGGATTTGGAAATTGAATTGCAAAAGAAAAAGGATTCTATTCCTTGGAAGATTTGGAGAATGTTGAAGCCTATAATAGAAGTTTTCTACACATCTCTACACATCTCTACACACACAACAATTCTTTTCTTTTCTTATTCTTTGTGTGAACTCTTTAACATGAGTAGCTAATTTTATTGATTGAGGATGAATTCCTAGTTCTTAATTTATGTTTTGAGTTTTTGTTTTCAATTCTATTTTGAAGTTTTTCACATGATTATCGTTTGTTTTTACTAATAGGAATGATCTTAAAGACATTCATGATTGATTGATAGATTGTTTGGGTGGCCAACTAAATTGATTTGTTAATTCGATCTAAAGCTAGTGAAAGTTAGGGGATAAGTAATCGTTTCTTGACTCTTTACATAAGTAGCAAACACGAGACCTTGCGGAGGGATTCCGTGGAGCAATTGTGTGTAGAAACAACGTTAGCAAGTAGACCTTGATCTAAGAGTCTAACTTCTAATATTAACCTAATAAGTTCATAAATCTTAATGCGTTTATTTAAATTACATCTAGAGTGAGCTACTACTAGGTGGTTTGGTAAATAGAATCCGGTAGTCGAGAACTTCCGTGTCCGGTGATACAAGGGATTTAGGGGTTTAGCACTGAGTTAGCTGCTTTACCTACGGTTGGTGATAATCTGTGACTAATAACAAGTAGAAAAGAACATAACTTGATTCATTATTTTGCAACGAAGAAGGATTCCTTGATCTTGTTTCTCTTATTGCTTTCAACTTTATCTTTTAATTGCTTTGTTTATTTTCTTTTGCTTTTTACACCCCCCTTTCGTGACAATTTTTACAACTAGAATCTCGTGCTCCTCGTGGGATCGACCTTGACTACCCTATATTACTTGTTAATTAGGTAGTAAAGTATTAATTAATTTGTTGTGGTTACGACACGCATCACACCCCACAGCTGGTTAAGGGGCACCTTTCTTCTTTGTTTGAATTCACTTTTTGGCGGGAAACTGGTTTTGGAACTGGCGGAATTAGGAATCAAAATTTGATCATGTTTTAAGGAGATTCAAGATCCTAAACTCATTGGGTTTGCTTATTTGAGCTTAAAAGAGATGGTAAGAGCGTTGGATTCAATCCAGTTGGGCTAGATGATCGGTGAGAAGGAAACAGAGCTCCGCACGTAAAAAAAAAAAAAAAAACTATGAAATTTGGTTTGGATAATTTCTGGTGAGATTCAATCGAATATTTGGCTTGGTTTGGGCATGTTAGAATCAAACAGGACCGGTAAGTCCTTTAGAAACGGTAAAATAGGAAGGTGTACGCGTGTTCGATTAAACAGAGGAAGGAAGATATTCTCGGGATTTTCCGAGTTATTTTTGGAGATTTGTGTGGCCTGAGAGTATTTGTCGACGGCAGAGGCGTGTAAGAACGAGTTTGGAGTATGTTGGGTGTTATCAGACGCGTGAGAGGAGAAGAAACGAAGAGTTATTCTCGTGCTGCTACAAAAAAAGGGAAACAAAATATTTCCGAAGCAATGAAGGTGATTCTCGAGTTATGGCCGAGATTTTATGGTGCTTATATGTATTTAAATGATTCTTGTGGTTCATGGAAGGGGATGGAGAGTTAGGGGAACGAAACAGGGTGAGAAATCAGAGTTGCAGAGCTTGTCTCTGCTGCTGCCATTAAAGGGGAGAACGAAGAACATTAGACTGTAGGTGACAGTCGTATTGCTACAGTGACAACGACTCTCAAGTGAGGGTCGTAGTTAAGGAGGCAGTCGTTTTTGAATAGTGCCAGCGACACATCATATATATCGTTCT
The DNA here is from genome assembly GCA_023531295.1 of Papaver armeniacum. Classification (NCBI taxonomy): domain Eukaryota; kingdom Viridiplantae; phylum Streptophyta; class Magnoliopsida; order Ranunculales; family Papaveraceae; genus Papaver; species Papaver armeniacum. The sequence continues at coordinate 7,702 of JAJJWW010017905.1, read as the reverse complement.
CTGTAACAGTTTGGTTTGTAACAAATATAATTGTTACAAACCCGGTTTTCAATATTCATTCCATTTTCACCTCTTGTAAACACTTTTTGAGCATTGAAAAATTATTCTGAGTGTGTTTCCAATATGCGGAGCTAGAACCCATCACTGGGACAACGTAGGAAGCAACTTTTCATGATTGTGGTAAATGAGTTAATTCTTTATATGACTTTTTGCATAGATTTAATTGTTTTATGATTTCTATTAATTATCTGTTATTTTGTCTGATGTCGCATGCTTAGTTTAAATTACTTTTGATGCGTCATGCTTACGACTTACATATAATGTTTTATGAAATCTATTTTTGGCAAGGAATTAGAGTCACAACTTCTTTTGTTTGAGCTATATTGTCTAGAGTTAATGATTGAACCACAAGAATATGAAAAGTAGTGAAATCCTGCGTCCTAGTGACTCTTCATCCTGTGACAATATTTGTATATATTTTTCTTTTATTTTCTTTTATTAATTCTTAAAATCAATCTCGTCAAGTCCGAGTGAACGACAACCCCTATTACTACAACATCATTGAAAATAACCATCAATTTTTGGCGCCGCCGACGCGGACTTGTGTATAGATTTGTTTTTAGGTTTTATTATTAAGTTTTTTTCTAATATTATTTTTGTTCTTTTTTACGCGTTTTGGTATTTCTGTTTGCTTTCAGATTTGGAGTGGAGCGAAAGAAAAAGAGAAAGTGCTGAAAAGAAAAGCAAAGCCAAAATAGGAAAGAAAAGAGAGATCCAAACGGAGTGAAGAAGAAAATTTTGTATATAGTGTAATTATTTATTTATTTTTATTTTTTTTAGAAATTGTAATTAGGTAATTATTTTTGTAATTTTTATTTTTATTTTTGGACTTTTTAATTTTTGGACTTTTGGACATTATTTTTTTTAAAACCCTAAGGAAGGTTATTTAAATATAAACTGCACGGGGAAGGACGACGATTACGATATCGTCTCGGCCCCTCGGGTTCGTACATGACATAGGAGTCGTGGCCCGAGTCGACTTCAACGGTTCATCCCCCGTCTGGAACGGGAGGTAAGAATTCTAAACACCCGCGAATCCCCTGCTAGCGGGTTTACTGGATGATTTTGTATGCATATATGTTGAGGTTTTGAATACGGCTGCTTTAATTTCCTAGTAAAGGGCAAGGACTGGCCATACAAGATAAGGGTTCGGATTTCATCACCGTTCTCTTCTTGCCCGCCTTAGGAAAACGATACCAAACGCGAACCTAAGCTTAAAATACTGACTAGAACAAGACCGATAGGGTAACGAGCTTAATAGGAAAGTCATTCGAAAAATATTGGTTACTCTTTTAAGCATACTCTGAAGTTCATGACGGTTTCTGTGAGTTGAATGCGTGACTTCGTCGCCTTGTAATGCGGTGAGGCCTTGGGTATCAAAGCTCCACGCAGCTTCCCTCGCCTCTATTCAACTTACTTAAACTCAGATTGATTCCAGAGGGGTTTGCTTAAATTGTAACGAATTCCCTTTCGAAGGATTAAAAGCTGGTCTAGAAACAATCTAAGTGGAGCCATCATGCTTTTTGTTTGCTAGAAATCATTAGATTTGTTGTGGTCAAGTCAGCCTTGTTTGTGTTTGTGTAGAATTCCCTTACAGTTAGGATGTCAAACTGGTATTATAATAGCCATCACAATGAATATGAATATCCAACTGAACAATATGGACATCACTCTTTTTATGACCATAGTGTGAATAGTGGTTGGGAACGCCAACCTTTGGAAGGTTATGGGTCATACCATGGTGAGCCCAATTACTATCCACATGTGCATCGGTCATTCGAGCAAGAAGATTATAGTAATAGTTCTTCGTCTCTAGAGGATACAATCAAACTTTTGAAAAGTAGTCCTTTTATGATCCTTCTGTTTCTCTTCCTTCTCTAGAAGAGTCCCTCAGGGGTTTAGCTGAGTCGACACAAAAGTTAGTTGAATCAACATGTAAGTTAGCTGAGGTGAATAACGTAGTTATGGACGAAAGGACTGCAACAACGACTGAATCTTTAGAAGATATCCTCAATAGATTAACTCAAAACTTAGATCCAACACTAAGGGAACTTTCTTTGGAGGAGACCCTTGGGAGGATAGCTGAGTCGATACGTAGACTTGAGTTAGAGACGAATGAAAGTATTGCTCGAAATAACTTGAATTTCCAATATAGTGTATCCAATAATACCTTTGAGAATGAAGATAGTTATTCACATAATCAAGATGATGAGGTTAGAATTGGTAACACTACTTGTTTAGATGAAGTTCAAACATTTTCATGTTATTATAATAATGATTATGATGAGGATAGTGTTGATGAAGAATTTGAAATAAATAGGCATAGTGATCAGGAATTTGCTACTCCAATTGAGCTTTATAATAATAGAGTTATTTCTGGTTCATCCTAATAATTTTAACAATTATTCACCTATTCAAAAGGACGAGGATTTGACTAGAGATACTGTTTTAGACGATGTAGTATTTCCTGTTTACGAAGTCGATAATGGTTTAGAGGAACGGGTTTATCCTGAGAATATTATTTTAGAGTCTAACGATATAAAAACAATAGTCTTAGACGAAGAAGATGAACTCGTAGAGATTTTAAATATGAGTGAGGATGCATCACCTGAGTATAATCTACATGAAGCAATTGACCATTTTCAGTATTTTGATGATCTAGATATTAGGGAAATTGTAGCTAGTCTATCTAGAGACACCCAAAATTCTAAGTTTGGGGGTGATTATCATTCTCCTTGTGTCTTACCTTTAGCTCTTACAGAGATCCCTCACTTGGGACTTGATATACGTGCCTCAACCATTGTGCCAGATTACCTTCATGCTAGCTCTCCCGAACCTAATAATGTCCAGGAAGAAGTTCAGTTGTTAGAAACCCATCCTCTCAATATGTGGTTAACCTGAGCTATGATACCAAAATTGACTTTGTTTTCCCACCAAAAACTTTTCTTTCAATTGTGGGAACTTATGAGTTACAAATGTGTCAGTTATTAAGTTTTGAGACTAAACCTAATTACTTTAGGAGATTAGGGTCGACACATTTTTCTATGAATGACCACCACCGTGGTCAACTGTGTGAGTCAAATCTGATTGACTTAGAGGATCCCCGGTTATTCAGGTTAATGTTATGTACTTCTAAGTTCTTATTCAAGTTTTTCCAGACTCTAGGACCTGAACATTCGGATCTAACTTTTGAGGAAATGCAACCCATGAAAATATGTTATCTAGACCTAGTTATAGAACCTGAACCTAAACCACAGCTAATTGTAGTTGTCTTAAACAGGAAACTATACAAGGGTGTGCTTTATTTGCTAATTTTCTTGGGATGTTGTAGATTCCTTTTCCTTGTGATAGCCCTATTTGGTTTTGGTGATCCGCAGTTATTCCGGCTATTACTTTATGATTCTATGAGGTGACTAATTCCTTCCAATGTCTGGCTGAAGACTTTAAACTTAGCACTTCTTGGGAGGTAACCCATGCTCATGCAACACGGTAATATCTTTCCTTAACTCTTTTGCTCCAAGTGGTAACAGTTTCTCATTGTTCATGCTTTTAATTTCATCTTTAGAACATTGAGGACAATGTTAGGTTTAAGTTTGGGGGTATGGGAGAAACTTTTTAGTTGCAATAAATAAACTCCAGAGACTAGAAATTTATGTTTATTAAGGATGTCACTAACCAATCTAAGTGGATGGAATCATCTTGGTTATAGGAGTTGAGGAACCAATCTGATTAGATGGAAACATCTAAAGAGTCTATTCATAAAAGCACGAGCTCGAGGTGTTAGAAAAGAAAACATGGTAGTTTCGCCATATCCTCGTGATGGAAACATCGAAAGAATCCTGATCACTTCTTTTTCTTTTTCTTTTTCTTTTTACCATTGCTAGGGTGAAATAGAGTGACTGAGTTTCCAAAAAAAAAAAATTGGGGGTATGCCAACTGAGTTGACCTAGAGTTAGGATTATTGACCACTGGTTCCCTTTTATATGCCAGTTGTGTTGATATTAGTCTAGACCAGTATCTCAGTCCATTAGGATAGGTTCACCTTAGTCAACATCATCTACGTTTTTTCTACATCCGTCTTCTTAATCTATCCTTGTGTTTGGTTGACTCTGGTTTATGATGTCCAGAAACTATCTGAGTAGAGCTCTGTGACTTATATATGAATTTTAGTATGCTTGAGTGCAAACTCGTGTACAGCAATTGGAATTTCGCATCAGGGTACTTCCTCCTATAGTCAATGATTGTATGCCAACCAAGGAGATTCTTTAGTGCCTTCCAAGGTTCTGCATAGATAGCTAGGGTCTCGAGTAAAGGTTTTGTGGGTACACCTCTGGTAAAACCTCCCGAGACTACAACTCGCAACTCGGTCACTGGGGCCACCTAGTGAGTTAGAATTTTATTAGTTTTGCTCGAGGACTAGCAAATAATAAGTTTGGGGGTATTTGATAGACGCATTTATGTGTCTAATTTGTCCTCAATGTTTTGTATTGTTAGTACTCGTTTTTCGTCCTTATATGGTGTTTTGTGTGTTTGTAGGTATTTTTTTGAAATAAAGGTTGTTGGAAAATTCGGCTCGAAAAGTTGCCCGGAACACCCCCGGAGGACATTTGCTATTCGGACTCCTATTTTGGATAAGGGGTAACCCAATTGCTAAGGGGCAACCCATTGCTATTCGCACCCCATAGCTGGTTAAGGGGCACCTTTCTTCTTTGTTTGAATTCACTTTTTGGCGAATCTGGTTTTGGAACCTGAATTAGGGATCAAAATTTGATCATGTTTTAAGGAGATTCAAGATCCTAAACTCATTGGGTTTGCTTATTTGAGCTTAGCATAGATGGTAAGAGCGTTGGATTCAATCCATTGGGCTAGATGATCGGTGAGAAGGAAACAGAGCTCGCACGTAAAAAAAATAATAAAAACTATGAAATTTGGTTTGGATAATTTCTGGTGAGATTCAATCGAAGATTTGGCTTGGTTTGGGCCTGTTAGAATCAAACAGGACCGGTAAGTCCTTTATTAACGGGAAAATAGGAAGGTGTACGCATGTTCGATTAAACAGAGGAAGGAAGATATTCTCGGGATTTTCCGAGTTATTTTTTGAGATTTTGTGTGGCCTGAGAGTATTTGTCGTCAGCAGAGGCGTGTAAGAACGAGTTTGGAGTATGTTGGGTGTTATCAGACGCGTGAGAGGAGAAGAAACGAAGAGTTATTCTCGTGCTGCTACAAAAAAAAAGGGAAACAAAATATTTCCGAAGCAATGAAGGTGATTCTCGAGTTATGGTCGAGATTTTATGGTGCTTATATGTATTTAAATGATTCTTGTGGTTCATGGAAGGGGATGGAGAGTTAGGGGAACGAAATAGGGTGAGAAATCAGAGTTGCAGAGCTTGTTTCTAACTGCTGCCATTAAAGGGGAGAACGAAAAACATTAGACTAGTAGGTGACAAATTGCTACAGATGACAACGACTCTCAACCGAGGGTCGTAGTTAAGGAGGCATCGTTTTTTGATAGTGCCAGCGACACATCATATATATCGTTCTCTTCATGTGATTTGGTTTGTAACAAATATAATTGTTACAAACCCGGTTTTCAATATTCATTCCATTTTCACCTCTTGTAAACACTTTTTGAGCATTGAAAAATTATTCTGAGTGTGTTTCCAATATGCGGAGCTAGAACCCATTATTGGGACAACGTAGGAAGCAACTTTTCATGATTGTGGTAAATGAGTTAATTCTTTATATGACTTTTTGCATAGATTTAATTGTTTTATGATTTCTATTAATTATCTGTTATTTTGTCTGATGTCGCATGCTTAGTTTAAATTACTTTTGATGCGTCATGCTTACGACTTACATATAATGTTTTATGAAATCTATTTTTGGCAAGGAATTAGAGTCACAACTTCTTTTGTTTGAGCTATATTGTCTAGAGTTAATGATTGTACCACAAGAATATGAAAAGTAGTGAAATCATGCGTCCTAGTGACTCTTCATCCTGTGACAATATTTGTATATATTTTTCTTTTATTTTCTTTTATTAATTCTTAAAATCAATCTAGTCAAGTCCGAGTGAACGACAACCCCTATTACTACAACATCATTGAAAATAACCATCAATTTTTGGCGCCACCGACGCGGACTTGTGTATAGATTTGTTTTTAGGTTTTATTATTAAGTTTTTTTCTAATATTATTTTTGTTCTTTTTTACGCGTTTTGGTATTTCTGTTTGCTTTCAGATTTGGAGTGGAGCAAAAGAAAAAGAGAAAGTGCTGAAAAGAAAAGCAAAGCCAAAATAGGAAAGAAAATAGAGATCCAAACGGAGTGAAGAAGAAAATTTTGTATATAGTGTAATTATTATTATTTTTTTATTTTTTTTAGAAATTGTAATTAGGTAATTATTTTTGTAATTTTTATTTTTATTTTTGGACTTTTTAATTTTTGGACTTTTGGACATTATTTTTTTTAAAACCCTAAGGAAGGGTTATTTAAATATAAACTGCACAGGGAAGGACGACGATTACGATATCGTCTCGACCCCTCGGGTTCGTACATGACATAGGAGTCGTGGCCCGAGTCGACTTCAACGGTTCATCCCCCGTTGACCGGTTGTCAGCCGACACAAATACAATTACACTTTCTTACTACTCAAAATATATAATGAAGCAAGGGCAAGAAAGGATCGATCCCACAGAGAGGTCTAGGTTGTCAAATTGTTTCGGTTCCCTATAAAGAACACCGGTAGTTTTGTGATTTTTATATAATAAACTAAATAAAAACAAATAAAGAAATAAGCAAACAAATCAAATCAAGGATAAGAAGATATTGGTCATGGATTTCGTCTTCAATCACAAACATGTTTTCAACACAATAACTAGAATTGATATTTTAATCTCAACTTTTATCAAAGACCCTAGAATACCTTGATCGCAAGTATATCCCGCAAATCTCCTCATGTCATCAACAAACACATTAAAAGATGCGAATATGAATTCTATCTAAAGGAACAACCTAACGTGTAAAAGCACTAATCAAGTTTAATTCCCTAGATGCATTAAGTTCTATGAAATCAGGCCAATCAAAGCAATCGAACGTGGAAAGCGCACTAATCCGATTTAACAAAGGTTATGACTCACATTTGACTACTAGGATGTATCACTACAAGCAATAATCACAATTATACTACTTGTAATCAGGAATCTATCACTTTTGCGTATAATAAATCCTAATCTAGCAAGAGAGATGAAAACAAACTCAATTGATTCGCGACTCGACTAAATAGCATTCAAATCATGTAACAATATTGATGGTGAATCATAAACGATAATATGAGAGGAAACTAATTTATTGAATTAAAACCCATATTTGGAAATCCAACTTATTCCATAACCAATAATAAAACTCTAGCTCATATTCATGGAGTTCATAACAAGAAGAAAGAGACAAGACTTCATGGTTCTAAACCCTAGAAAACAAAGTAGAGGCAAAAGATAGAAGATAAAAGATTATAAAAGATAGATAATTCTTCTTTTTATAGCTTTTCCTCCCTTCCAAAACTAGGTCTAATCTTCAAAAGTCCACTAGATAGAAGTCCTCCAAGCCCATGTGTGAGAAAACCCATGTAGAAAATTATGTCCAAAA